>CAEGAE010096470.1:0-28158 GCA_903067095.1 Girardinus metallicus
CCGGACTCCAGGCATCGCTGCCGTCATTTTAAGATGCTTATTGGTCCCCCGGAAAAAGACAAAAACCCAGACATTATCATGACTCAATAAAATCCTCCCAGGCCGAACTTGAAAACTGAACATTATGCTGCTAACATTTAGCTTCCGTCAACAACTCAGGCGGAAGTGAGAACGCAAATAAAGTCCCGGCCGGAACACGGTGCGCTAAATAATAACACATAATATAACGAGGCTTCGAGGGAGATCAGTTTTCTTAGAGGAATTTTAATAATGGAGGTACTCAAATCACTCGAGGAATTGTTTCTGCCCTAATACATTCACACTAATATTTGGATAACTGGCCCTTAGCAGGCTGTACAAAAACCTCACTTTTTGTAGCCGTAAGAAACCTTTTTTGCCATAACTAAGCATGGAAATGGTTGAAGGCCTGTGTGATGTTTCTTAAATGGATTTCCCAAGGCCTGACTTAAAACACTGTTGAAAATGTATAGGTTTTGGTTAAAAGCTGGGTCTTAAACTGAAGACCAACTGATTCAAATCAGTGAATTCAAACTTGGGTATACAGTTCTTGTTATGTGTTGAGTACGTGGCACAAACATTCACAAAGGAAAACGAAAAATTCAAAGTATAATATGCTTTTAGTAGATTTTTCATGAGAGCAATGAAGGTAATATGGTAAGGAAGCTGGCCAGCAGATACGAGGGGGCGCCCCGTTTCAGAATCTGGGTCTAATGAACTTCTCACCTATCCAGGTGAGACATGACAGTTTTGCTAATGTCACCGTTGGCTTCCTGGAGAATCCGGACGACCTCAGCTGGAGCGGCTGGGTCCCTGCCAGGATGGATGATAACCGGGCAACCCAGCTGAGACTGAGCGTGGGCTGTGGCTCTCAACACCTTCTTCTCGCTCTCCGTGATGGGCCAGCCGGTGCCGATCTCACCAATCACGCCGCATCGGACGTCTGTGCCATCAGCGCCGTGGAGCACCTCGCTGACGATGTTATCCGTGAGCTGACGGAAATGAGGAGTGAAAGATGGAAAACATCCCGTTTTAGACAAGCAGTTGACAAGTTAGTGACATTTTCTGATTTCTCTTCTTCTCTCCATGAACAGACATGAACTTGAGCAGCAGTTTTGAATATTAATAAAAGTGCATGCACACTGTCAATGTGTCAATACAGAAAGACTGAACAGCCAGAGATCCATTCAAATCAATCCAAAGTTTCTGAGAAAATCTTTGCATATTAACACAAAGTGTTCAGAGAAGGTGTGATGGATGAAAACAACAGCACAGCAATATCAAATAGCGGTCCTCCAAACTTATAATTGAAGCCCCTTTTTATCACATTTTGTCACGTTACAACCACAAAGTTAAATGGATTGATTAATTTAAAGTTGGGCCTGAATTTACAGTTATCATCCTTTACTCTGATACGCGTAAAAAATTCCAGAAGTCACTTGTTAAGCAAAGTGAGTAATTTGAGTGTAATCTAATTTTAGTAAAAACACAAGTGCCTCATGAAAAGGAAAGAAAACATCAGACAGGTCAGATAAAGGTTTGTAGAAGACTGTTGACTGTGGTAGAGGTTCACTTTCTACTAGGAAAACAACCCAAAGCATATAGTTCCAAATATAATGCAACAAGATCTCAAACCGCAGTCCTTACTGTTAAGTCTGCAATATCCTATATATACCATTAATATTCATACGTGCTTACCAATAGTATATTAGACCAGGTGGATGAATTTTTATTGACCAATCCTGAACCAGATCTGAGTAACCAAGATGTTAAAGCTCAAGGCCAATGATTTGTCATCATGACTGCCGTGAGGAGGATGTGAGTTAATCATAATGATTACTGCAATATAACACTATTGCTGTGCTCTAATATTGTGCAGCCCTGGTTTAAATCAAAGCATATCTGTGTGCTGGAATGGCCCAATCAAAGTCCAGACCTAAATGTAATTAGGAATCTATGGAAAGATATACAATTATTTTAGCAGATTTTTCCCATCTAATCTAACAGAGCTATTTTGTAAGGAAGCATAGTGCAAGAATTGAAGGTCTGTGTTACACGCTAAGCATGTAGAGAAAACCCCTAAAAGATTGTTTCTACAAAGTACACGCATCATGTTCTTCCAGGTTCACTTTTTCACAACTTTTCTGATAATCCCTATAGAAATTGTGCACTACTGTGTGTTGATCCATTGTGTAAATCCCAATAAAATATTGTTGTAGTTTTTGGTTGTAATGTGACAAAGTAAAAGGGGTATGAATACTTTTGATAGGCAGTCTAATTAGCTTTATTGATATAGAAAACTGTACTCACAGACACAGTGAAAAGCTCATACTATCAGGATGCATGAGATGGTACTCGCCTTCTCCACACTCATTTTCTTGGTGGCCTCAGTGTGGGTGCAGTCTATATAGTACCCCGCCCCTGCAATGATGTGGACCTCGGTGTCCTTGGCCAGCTGTTTTAGGGCAGGCAGGTCCCGGTCGATGCCCGTCGTGGTGTTCTCCACTATCGTGCCCCCGCCGGCCTTCCTGTAGGCCAGCAGCTCATCCCGCAGGGCGCTGAGCTCCTGTGACAAGAACAAGTTCTCCCTGCAGCTGTAGGGGTTCTGCCGGAGCCAGTGCATGTGCTGCATCTGGAACGGGTTTTCTGCCACGGCCTCGTCACCAGGTGGAGGTTTGGTGTAGCTGCACTCAAAGCTCATGACCAGGTGCTCGTGGGTCATGGTGCGGCCCAGCTGGTCAGGATCCACAAGACCCAGGACGGTCTGGACCTTTCCACTTAATGCTGACATGATGCTCCAATCCGAGGTCAGGTTACTTGAAAAAAATAAAATAAAATAAACCTAAGTAAATAATTGTTTATTTTGGAAAATACTCACACCCCTTAAATTGTTTTGGGATTTTGCGAGACAGACTCAAGCAAAGTAACCCGTAACTGTGAGGCGGATACTACGGTGACATGGTTCAACTTCTCTTTGACAGGCAGGTGCATGGATTTGCGTGGACCACAAGTCAATATGAACCACCTTTAGCTGCCTCTACCTTTTGCCCCTGTTTTACTGCCTCTAACTGGTTTTCAACTTCCTTGCCTCAGTAAAAGAAAAGCATTACCACAGCATCAAGCTGCTACCATTGTGTTTCACCATTTGGATTGTGTGTAGTGTTAATTTTTCTACAAACAAATGGTATACATGTAGACCAACTATGTAAAAAATTTTAAACTAAACTAGGGCTTCTTTCTAATGAAAAGACCAGATATGTTGTTGATGGTTTCTCCCACCTCACCTTTATGTCTACTCTTCTTCCAAAGCACCTTTGGGCCTCTGGCTGCTTCTCTGTGTAATGCTATCCTTGCTGGTCAGTCAGTTTGGGGTGGTATGACTGTACGCCACATTATTCTAATTTGTTTTAATAAAAACATTAAAAAATGCATAATTTATCTTCCACATTAACAACTATGTACGTGAACTTTGAGTAGCTTTGAGACACGATATTCCCCCGAAAAAAATCATTTAAGTCTGAGGCTGGACCGTCACAAGTCGTGACAAAGTTCAAAGGGCGTGAATACTTTCTGAGGCCCGTACAGCAGAGCAAGAGGTTATTTGTGTGTCTGTAAGCAGACATGGTTTTAAATCATTGACAAACCTTGTTATAATACATGCACAAAAAAGGACCTTTGAACTACTAACTGCATATATTTAATCGTTATTTAAAACCACATCCGTAACTCTTGAACCAACTTCGCAACTATAAACTCCTCTTGCAACAAGCTGCTGAGAAACAAACTCAAAATACATTAGCGTCGTGAAACTTTTACCGAAACAACATTGTGCAGTAGTTCGGAGTTCAAACACAGATGGGAAAACGTTTCTGAAATTAAATCTCTAAATGTTAAAATGTCCAACCCCCCCCACGCTCCCCAGCATTCTAACCTTGTTTCTGTTCACCGTGCTCTACTTCCACCAACAACAGAGCTCGAACAACCGCTGCAGCAGATTAGCTCCAAAACACGTCGCGTCTAAGAGTAAATTATCGCGAGAGATTCCGAGACTGTAGTTCCGACAGCGCTTTCTTTCAGGGTCTCCATCAGAATCAGGAACAAGGAATTTGATTTCGGTTCAAAACAGAAACATTTGGAATATAAATACCGTAGCTATATTAATAATGCAAAAAAATATTTTATCTGTCTTTTTACTGTTTTTAGATAAAAGAGGAAAATGAGGTTGAATTAGTGCAAATAGTGTCAATCTGGGCACTCTATTAAGTGTTCATAAGATAGAGGCAGCCTGGATGAAAAATCTGTCGGCACTGTGGAAAAAGTCTAAACAGTTGTGTACAGGATATGCCAGGTTTGCAGAGATTTTATCTGCTCTTGTCCTGAACTTAGACCTATTCAAATTTTGGAAAGAGATGATTAGCCCTTATGATCTTCTCTGTAAACCTAATTGTTGTGGTTTGGAGCTGACCTGTTTTCTGGATGAGCCAAACCATAGATGTGAATTCACAAGCCAAACCACACAGTGATGGACAAATAAAACACAGACTGAATAATGACTGAATAGAAGATAAACATAATTTCCCATGATAGGTTGTACTTCTTAAGTTTCTGCAGGAATTAAGGTCTCTGCCTTCTTCTGAACAAAACATCCACCGTGTGTGAGGACCATCTCAGGTTCTGAGAAAGTGTGGGCCAACGAACTGCTGCACTGGATCAGAATAACAGTGAAGTCATCTGCAAATTTCAGAAATTTCACAGATAGCTCTGCAGAGGTGTGGTTCTTTGTGTCCGGAGTGAAGAGGAATAAAAACTCTGGTTCACCTGTTCCCTAGGTGGTGGAGGACGTAGTTCCAGGATGACTGCATATTCTGCGGAGTTGTTTGCCCTGGCCTGCAGTCATTTATCCTGGTGAGGTTGCATTCTTGTTGACCGTAATGATGGCGAAGCACTTGAAGCAGGACTGAGCTTGAGGATTTGAGTTAAGATGGGGGTCAGCACAGGCTTTTGGGCACAGGAGGAGAAATTTTCAGGCTCTGGAAGTTTCTTGCTCTTCTTATGCTCAAAGAACCTATTTACATCTTCTGAAGAGACCATATGTCCAGGCAGGTGGTCTGAGGAGAGAAGACTGGCTGGTGCATGGGGAGCTTTTGTGTCAGAGTGAGATGTAGATAATGTGGTGGGAGGTGTGAACAGCTGCTTTTCAAACCTGAGGTAAAAGCTGTTACGGTCATCTGCCAGATAAGGATTCTGCTCAGGGTTATGGGATGGTCCACTGTAGTTTGCATTTAGACATTTATATTATTATTAATAAATTGTTGTTTCCTATCTACTGACTAATTTGTGTGAAATACAGGTGAATAAAACTGTTGCTAATAATTGCTTTAAAGATAATACTAATTACAAAATGGAACAACAAGTACTTTGGAAGCTATTTGTTTCTTTATTGGTAAAATTTGATTTTGCACTCCACCTAAGAGTTTTGATTGTTATGGGGGGCAAAATTTAATAAGTACTAGATCAGTCTTACACTTTTGGTTAATTAATTTAGAAATCATAGATGCAGATCTTCTGCCTTTATCTCACCCTATTTCTAGCAGAACCCTTCTTCACTACATTCATGAATCCTCTCTGTCATTCCTCTATTTTCCTTCACCATGGGAATTTCATTTTAAACATCCTTAGTCCAAACCATAACAACATTGCCTCTCTAACTTCATCTCAAAACCTGAACTATCCTCCAGGAAAACTTATTCCTTATCCTGTTCATTTTAGCCACTAACAAAGAAAATGTCACCCTGCGACATCTGGCTTTGCCTCCTGTCTTTTTGTCGGTGCCACCCTATCTAACTCATACATCACAGCAGGACTCACTGCTATCTTTCCCTTTCACCATTTCTTTCATGCCTATTGCTATCCTTCTGACACAAATCATCCCTGACAACTGCTTACCTTCACTTCACTCTTCCTATACACTGTCACTGCACTGGTTTTAAATTGTTGAGCCAAGGCACTTAAAATCTGTTAATTTACCTGTCTCCCCCTCTTTTACACACAAATGTTTGGTTTGTTGTGGAAAAAAGTATTTTACCAAGCACTGTCAGGTGAAATCACTCAATCAGGTTTATTCATATATTGTGCACAATATAGAGAGCTTGTTGGACAATCAGCAATGAAGCAAGTCTGGGTGAAAAGCTCCGCCAGGCAGAGACAACACATGAGTTTTATACCAAGGATAAGAAATTCAAAACAAGGGGCGAGACAGTCTGGTTCTGATGTAGCTGTAGAAAACAACTTCCAGCCTTGTACATGTAACCCAAATAGTGCTTTTGGTGAGAGTTCACAAGTATTTCATATAACAGGATCAGCAGATGTTAACTTGTAGTAATTTCCACCACAGGTTCATCTGAATTTTACTCATTTTCCATCTATACCATATCTCTACCTGTAATGGCTCTTTTTTTTGCTAATCCCTGCTGTCACAATAGATCTGAATCTCATTCTCATACAGTTCAACACTTGGACTGTAAGAGACTGGATTGTATCTTGTGCCAAATTCCCAGAAAATGTCTCTGAAAACACAGAGAGACATTATAAATTCTTCCGTTGTCCTTTCTACTCCGAGTTATCTCTCAAAGAAAATATTGCATCTTTATACTCTAAAATCATACTGTTGCTTTCTGTAGGTCACCTCTTTTCCGAACTGATGATATGGCTCATCATAAGCAAGATATGATGAGCCATATCTTGCTTATGGCTCATCAATCTTATGTAAATTTGTACATGAGTATCAGAATACTTCTCTGTTCCTCAGACATCCCACCACTCTTGATGATTGTGTTTTGGCCTCTCACTCTGACATATCCAAACCTTTACAGGTAACAGAGGTTGATAGGAATATCCAACCTCCTATTTTTCTACTAAAGTCCAAACTTTAGTAGAAAGTTGGTCTGAATGACGAGCCAGCTCATCATTCACCCTGATGAGTTGGCTGAAAAGCAGTTGCTTCTCAATTATTTTATAGATGCTTCAAATATGTGACTCTAAATATCTAATAAAAAAAACAATTTAGCTGTTAGTAATCTTTTCTAATCTGTCTATTACATGTTTTGTTTATAAAAAAATATAAATGTACTAATCACAGCCAATTAGATGGATTCTTCACATGCCCACATTGACACAGTAAACACGTGAAGATGATGCATGCTCCAGCAAACAGATTGTGACTTTTTCTGTTTGCTCTCCACTCAGCAGATGGTGTCCACAGCAGCATTTGGTAAGTTGTTGTAGGGAACTGCCCTGTGCACAGTCACCACCATAGCTGCAAATGGTCAAGCAAATTCACAGACTGTGGGACATATATGTGGGACTGTGCCATTAATTTGTCACTGAAATGATTACTCTACAAATCAAGAAAGTAAACAGGGTTGAATGTGTTTGACATTGACGATCAAAGTGGTTTTGTCTTTGCTATTCTGAACCAAAGCAAGCCATTTGGATGATTATTCATCTCTTGTCTGGAGACTACATTATTTCAGTCTTCTCTCACTTGTTATTTCCAGCAATAAAAGGTTAAAGTTGTGTTCCTTAAATTTCTTCAATGTTTTAGAAATAAAATTGGCTGAAACATTTGACTTGCCCCTAACAGCCTATGAATGTAAGCTTTAGGTGGTTGTGGTTATGTTTTTTTAATTCCTTGTTCATTTATTTTTAGTACATACTCTGTCCTCTTCAGTAAAGGGGGGGGGGGTGGCAAGTCCATCCCAGCAGTCAACCAACAAAAGGTGAAGTACACTCTAAAAAAGCTGGCAGACTGACAGAATGTATCTCTCTGTTATTCATCATTATCATCTCTCATGTTGTCTACTGTTCTTGTTTAACACATCTAAACTATGCACAGAGTTGAAATTACAAATGTAAACATGTCAACAGCCTTGCAAGATGAGCTCTAAATGTGTTTATGTTTATAAAAACATTGTTATTCGACATGAGAGTAAGAGAAAAAAATCAAAGTGAGCAAATCAAAAAGATTTGTGTAATAAATCTAAAAAGATGGACATTGAATAATAAAAGCACAAATAAACTCATAAATAAATCACTTGCTCTAAGGACGAACAATCAGAAAAAATAAAAAATGAAATCAACAGAGAAGCAGATCTCATGTTTAAAGTTACAGTATTACAAAATGTAGTTACTCATAAACCTGGAGTATCATTCCACTCCGGGGGTTTCTTATTACAGACAAAAGAAAATGTCACCTCCCATTCATCTGTATGACTGACATGTTTCAGACAGACACAGCCACAGGGAGCCTCTTAAATAGGGGGCTGACTAAAACCATCTCACTCATGTCGACAGGCCTCCAGACGAATAGCTCAAGCGATAACAAGCGTTTTCATCTCATGTACAGTTTGATGTTCTGAGAATGATTTACTTGCACAGTTCTGATGTAAATCAATAATTGACCACGGCACAGAAAACAAAAAACTAAACTAATAGATGGGCCTTAACAAACCCATAATTTAGTTCTTAGCTCATTGTGTCTCTCCAAATTTACAGCTTGCAGCTATGTCAGAATCCAATATTGGATAAACAGAAATTGCTACAAAATATTTCGGTGACAAATATTTTCCTTCTAAATGAGGAGTGGTTTTGTGGATCCGACCAGTCTCATCCAAATCTCCAAAAAAACATTTGGAATCTCTTTCTCTGTCTCTCTCAAAGCACTTTGAACTGCCTTGTTGCTAAAAATGTGCTATATAAATAAAATTACCTTACCTCTCTCTATTCCCAGCTTTCTCTCTATTTATCTCTATCTTTCTATCTATCTTACTTCCTTAAAAACATTTCTGCTTAACTTTATGACTTTATCCCAAAAGCCACAGCAAAAATTGCAGCGAAGCTTTGTTTTCTCAGCATTTTGTATCACAAAATGAACAAATAAAATATATCTTGTGATGTGCTGCCCCCTGCAGACAGCGATAGGACACAGTATTTCAAATTAAATGTGAAGGAGCTTATTTAAAGGCTGCATCCAGCCTTTAGTGGTCAACAGAGAATCTGAAAGTAAACATGCATCATTAAAGTGATGGTTCCACTTGCAAATACAAGTATGCTGCTTTTACTTGGTATTTTGAAGGTGAAAATGTCACCTATAGCAATATGTGTGCAATTTACTTATTCTTCGCCCTTGTGGCTTAATCTGGCATATGTACATGATTCTTTGATGTTGATTAATATGGATGGTCCCTTATTAGATACATTTAAATAAAAAAAAAATATGTGGTAACCAAAGCTCTCTAGTTCTCCTTGTGAATTTCTTCTGGGTTAATTTTCTATGCTAAAGATCTCCTTGTGTTTCTCCTCTTAAAAGGCCACCCTGGAGCTGAATCCTATACTAGGCTTCCCAAATTTTAGGCCTCGAGGGCCGGTGTCCTACAATTTCTAGATGTCTCCCTGGTCCTACACATCTGAATCAAATGGCCACTATGCAGTCACGTTCTCCAGAGTCTCTCTAATAACCTAATTATTTAACCGAGGAAGTCTAATAATGACCTGTCCACCTTCCAACATTTTAATTTACTCCTCCACTCCATTGTTGTGTATAAACTGATTTAGATCTTATTTGGCTGACTGGAACTATTTTGTGGCATTTAGTAACTTTATAAGTCATAGCAAACAAGAACAACATATGAGATTCCTCAAGGCTCCATTCTTGGATCAATTTTATATAAAATATATGATCCCCTTAGCTCAGAATGTGAAGTGCTATGCCTCATTCAACATCTGTGCTGATGACATACAACTATATTTCTGTGGCACAACTTGACCGTAGTCCTGTATAATTACTCAGTGTGTCCAAAATATCCAATGGATGGGTCAAAAAATCCACTGGCTTAATCCAGAGAAGACAGAAGTAATTGTCTAATGTTTTTCTTTTTTTAAATCAATGTTATAAACTAGAACACAAGGCTATAACCCAAAGATGATCAGATCTGAATTTAAACCAAGTAAATTATTTTGCTAAAGCAGCCTACTCCCACTTTAAAAACACGGGCAGGATAAAGTTTTCATTTAACACAGGAGACATAAACACAGGCACAGATTGAATTTTTGTCATGGCGCTATACTGGTCACTGTAAAAACTGATCAGGCAGCAGCACAGCTCCTCGAAACCTTTACTGCCAGAATTCCTACCAGATCTATTATTTGATCCATGTTCATTCTTTTTTCCTGTCAAGAAACTGGAATTACCTTTAGTATGAACGATGCTTTACAGATGAATTTGCCTAGCTTATAGGGTTGAATGTATTTGGGACTTTGATTCTGAGGCTTTTAATGACACTTTCAGACATATCCCACTTTATAGTGAAATCATCAGTGATTCAAAGCTGAAATAGCAGTTGAAGAAGCTGCAATTTGAATCTAGTTTATAAATCAGATGACATAAATAAATAAAAACACCATATACTTCTTTTCTTTCGAATCATGATTTCTTTGTGACCAACCCTCGATGCAGTCCCTGCAAACTTGTCACACAAATCCATTTTTTACAGCTCCACATGACAAGCCAATGGTTTTCCAGGTGCTTCTTCACATGACTAGCTTATATAAATAATTTTCATTCAAAACATCCATTCAATACTTCTTCTGGAACAAGAAGAGACAAACAACAGCATGGCTATGAGGACCTTTGTAGTGGTAGTCGTGTGCACTCTCTTTTTGGGAGTGTGCATGATCACAAGCGGGAAAGAAGACAATATCCCAACAACAAGCGCCTACTGCAAGATTGTCTGGTAAGACTTCAGCTATCTGTTTTTTAGAGTTTTGGATGACATAAATGTATGAATCTATAATGAGAAAATATATATATTTCACTCGTTTTCAGGCTACTTGGAATATCATGTGATCAAGTTAATGTTGCCTTTGTCACTCAGATTAAAGCCATGGCGTCATACAAAGTAAGGCAGATAGTGTCTATTTTCACGATATATTTGCCTGAAGCACAGCATCGTCTTAATTTCTCAATATTTGTGCTCCAGCTTGTTTCAGTGACTCCAAAACTAATTCAGGCCAATCACACATCTGGGTTTGGTCAACTTGAGAAAGTTAACTTCACTATGATACCGACCTCCATGATCCTGGGCTGCCATGTACAAGTGAGAGATACAACTATGTCAACAATGTTTGGCAAATGTTTCCATACACATTTAACTTTTTCACATTTTGTTAACTAAAATATTAAGTGTGTTGTAATGGAGTTTTATTTGGTAAGTACAGAGTAGGGCATAGCTGTGAAGTGGAAGAAGACAGACACATGAAGTGTAAATATTTTTATCTTAGTGTGACCTGTTTATTATAGATACTCAAATTTTCCGTCTCTAGATTTAGACAGCTGGTGGAGACATATTCCCAAAACTTGCAGCTGTAATAGCTACAAAGGGTGTTTTTGCAGAGTATTAAATCAAGGGGAATCTATACTAACCCATTAATCACTGCTCAGCGTTTTATTTGAAAATACCTTAATTTTTAAACATAATTTTTTTTCTTCTAATTCATGAGCATGAAATACTTTCTTTTGATCTATCACCCAAAAATCCCAAGAAAATATAATGACATTTGTGATTGCAATATGACTAAATGTGGAAACATTTACAGGGTGTGAATAACTTTGCAGGCATTGCATATTCTATACAGATTATAAACAAGTTTTTTTTCTCCCTTAGCCGTACATCAAACTGAAATAATACTCTTTCCTGATCTGCAACTAGGGAACATCTGTGTCAGCAAATTGGTTCAGCCTGTTTGATAACGGCACCAACTACTGTAACCTTCGCAATGTAATCAAAGGTAAGAAAACATTTAACTTGATAGTGGAGGAATTTCTAGATCTACTTTTAAATGCTCTAGAGTTTTAATTTTGGTCTTTTCTCTCTGAGCAGGAAGCGCACTGGACAAAGCTCCCGGCTTCTTGGAGTTCACTAATGAATGGCTCTGTCTTAGCTGCGGATTATCAGCCTGCTGATTGTTCCTCAGTCCTGAAATGTGTGCAGAAATTTCTGTTTCATCATACAATACAGTAAATTGGTTAAATAAAAGCCCTGTTTGTAAAGATCATGTGTTTTCCTTTAGCGCTGCTGCATCTCTGCTGTGACCAAATATGCATGCTTCCAGGACTATAGCTGGAAAATCGTTTTGCTTGTGGAAAGCATAAACATCCTGTCACAATCTACGCTACAGTTTTGATTTTGACTTAAGACATGTGCGCACACTTTTCATGAACTAGAAAGTTAGATATAAAAGCTTAAAACTGATCTGATGATATGATAAAATCAACCATGTTAATTAATGAATAATATTTGCTGAGAACAGGTGCCGAATGAATAAATTGAATTTTTGATTAGTTTCATTTGGTTTTCTATATTTGGAACAGTTTTATAGAGTCCTTGTAATGCACACCAGATTATTTCTTGCTTCACCTGTATGTACAGTCGGTCCTCATTCAGTAATCACTCTCTTGATATTCACGCCCATCATCATTTTTGATTTATTGTCAAGTCTTTCTGATTCCATTTGGATTCAGTTGTTAAGTCATGCTAATGTTCAGCTTCATTTACTTTGTTTACAATGAAATATTTTTTTTGCACCTTTATAAACAATTTATGAGATTTTGTTGTTTTTTAATATAAGACCAACCTTTTAATATACAAGGTTAGAATAGATAAGAACAGACTTACTCATATTTTTATATTTCATCCTCTTGCAAACTGATTAAAGGATTAAAGCTAGATTTCATCTTTTGCTGAAGATATTCAGAATATATATTTCTAAAACATGTTGGTCAAGAATGAGGCTGTTTTTAATTTCCAAATATTTCAACTCTTTACCCAGCTGGTTAGTCAGAAAACAAAGAATAGGAGTGGAAAACTCAGTTTGATTTTGAGTACTTAATGTAAAACAAGAGAAAATCACAGGATGGAGACAGAGGCCCATGCTGCGTTTATGACAACATTGGCATGATGCCACTGCAAGATGACACAATAAGTGGCTTGTTATGGAGCTGTTCTCTCATCAGAAGCTCTGAGTCGAAAATTCATTTTGCAAGGTCACAACACAAAGTTTCTCTGAAAATGTGTCAGAAGCATTCAGTATATCAAATGTCCTCACTGAAGAGGTACAACACCTAAATCTTATTTCCTACACATACCAGGTTAAAAATGCAGCAAAAAGGAACAAATGACGCTCCATGGCTTTTTCTGCAGAGTCGTGTCCTGGTCGTCCTGGACACCAGCATGTAAAGAAGGGAATCAATCCACAGTTGGCATCTGGCGCCCTCTTCAGACAGATTAAATGCAGCGTTCAATAAGAGGAAAATCTTACAATCTTCATTCAGAGTGCTGCAATAAGTATTTTCTCCCACTTTTTGTCTGGTTCAGGTCCTCAAACAAATCAGGCAAATAAAAAGGAAAAAACCCAGAGGAAATTCAAATTGTATGTCATTTTCTTGGTGGGAACAGCTGCCATCAAGTGTGATGACTTTAGATGAGACTTTTTACATCACTGAGGCTGAATGTTTGGCCCGCTCTTATGAGCAGAATTGTTTTAATTCAGCAAGATGAGCACGGACTGCCTGTTAAAAGCAATGCTCTTCGTCTATCTATGAAGCTGAGCACACAAACTATTTAGCTGAAATTCTCCCTCAGGGTTTTCTGGCAGAGAGAAGAATTTGTGGTTCCATTAGTTACATCATGTTGTCCAGATCCTGAAGCAGCAAAGTAGCTCAGACAATCACAATACCACCATCATGTTTTACTGCTAGCTGTGGCATACATTTTCTGAACACGCACATTCCAAGAAATTTATTTTTGTTTTGTCAGTCCACAAAATGTTTTTACAAAAGTCATGACTTTTTAAGAAATATGAAACAGATCTTTGTGTTCTTTTGATCAGCAGTGACTTTGGCACTTTCTATTGGGTCTTTTTATTGTTAAAATAATGACACTTAACTGAGGCTAACAATGTTACCTTAACATTGCTTTAAATCAGGGGTGCCCAAAATCGGTCCTCAAGGGCTGGCATCCTGCGTGTCTGGTTTAACGCACCTGGATCAAATTATGGCTCGTTAGAGGGCTAAGAAGAACACTGAGATGCTGAAAAGGTTGTCGCTACCACCAAGGAGAAAACTAAAACCTGCAGGATGCCGGCCTTCAGGACCGACTTTGGGCACCCTTGCTTTAAATGATATTCTGAGACGTTAAATGACCTCCTACATGAGTCAGTCATACACTCTTTAGTAACTGTGGACAATGTGTCATGTTTAGTATGGAATGGAGAATCCAAGTTCAGAGAACTGGCAGATGAAAAGTTTTGATGAACAGACAAGAATAAAAAAGAAAATTACAACAATATAGCATGCAGGACACTCAGGAAACCACTGGACCACAGCAACACTGGGTGCCAAATAAGGACAAGAAAACCAGCAGATTGCAACGGCTGGAACCAGTGAAAAATAATGAAACCAGGGAGCTTAAATATACTAGGGAGGAAGTGGAAATGACACAAGACCCAGCGGAACTAATTACAGGTGAATGGATGCAGCTGGAGAAGGAGCAGGTGGAGCCAAATGAGGAAATGATTATCAGCTGGGACTGGGAGCAAAATGGTAGGGTGAGGCGAAGTGAAATATGAACAAAAGGAATGGAAGAAGAAAGGAAAACTGAACAATAAACAAACATAATCTAAGATCTAATCTAACAAAACAAATCCAAAACACAAGCGATGAGAACTGAACCAACACAAGGAATATCTCCATTGTTTCCGGTGTTGCTAATTCTGTGTACTTAATTACATTTTCACACTTCCTCATTGTCTATAACTGATTAATTTCTCTCAATTTTAATCAGTTCGTGTACAAATAATTACTTGTTTTGACTGTTTGCTTAGGTAGTATAATCATTTTGATAATTTCATTGTGTCTGTCGAGGTTAAATGTCTGTTTATGTTTTTACAGTAGACTGCATGAAAAGTGCTCTGCAACTAACTCTTCTTAAATTTCTGTCAGTCGGGGCATAGTGTGTTGCATTTTGAGATCTTTTACTCTACTTTGTGTAATGATGCAGATTCTATTAAGTGATTTCTTGATTCTACAAGTTTGGCAGTAACATTTTGATAATGAAGCCATCATGTTGGCACTACATTTTCTATTTAATCAAGTTATATTCGTCTGACACTAAAATTAGCTTGATGATGTGAAACATACATTTTATTCACATTTTTTTATTACCCAAATCGTAATTATTTCTGCAAGTTCAAATGAGAAGAATGACATTTAAAGTCAGCAGATTGTTGTGGTTTTCCCTTTATGCTCCCTCCCTCATTTTCAAGCCAGTTAGGCTGTGGAGGCTTCTGGCACTTTGAATTAATGAGCCAGTTTGTTGCTAGAAATAACAGCGGGATAATGGATGTTAAGAGCTGTGAAGTGTGATCTATTCCACATCGACCAAAGGAGCAAGCGGGATCGTGCGTGGTTGTCCATCTTGTGTGTCTCAGCATTGGCTCTCTAACTAAATCCAGGGTTCACTTGCTTCTTTTCCTGTGACAGCTGGGGAATAATCCACCCACCACCAACATCAACCTGAACAAATTAAAACAGGGATAACGAATGAATGAAGGAAATTTCACAGTTAAACCACTACATCATTTTTAAGCTTTTTTATCACACCCCACATTTGACAAGCAAAAAACATCTCCGTTACACCCGCCAGCATCCTCTTAATTTCTTAATTAATGGGAGGGTCCAAAATTTAACAAACCAAATCACAACTTTTAAAATATAATAATTTATTACAGACTTACATTTCAGACTAGTCTGATAAAACAGAGTAGTGGAGCTTCACAAATATTTTTCTATTTATATTTTCATTATATTTGTATTTTTCTATGAAATTAGCCAAGGGAACAGTGCAGAGGTGAAGCTGAAAAGTACACATATACTTCCACAGCCACAACATCATCATCTGTACTTTCCCAAATAACCTGGGAAATTCATTTTAGCTAATATTAGTTTCTTCTAATATGGAAATGTTTGATAGAGTTCAAACACTTTAAAGCACTCGTGCCTTGTGCACATACAAACCATAAGAAGCACAAGTCATATTACGGATCAAATCAATTTCAAACAGACAAAGTTTCTATCTTCTACTTGTTCACAGCTCAACTGGATTAGTCATTGTGCAGACCAACAATGTGAAAACAAAGAGTCACATGCATCACATAACCACAGCGGTTTAAATTCTTCTGGCATCATGACAAAAAAAAAATGTTGGACAAAAGAAAAAAAAACTAATACAAACTGTTATGGTTAGGGGTCAGAAGAAAATGTTACACTGTCTTTTTACACAACAATGTATTTTTTTTCTTTCTGATATATCATCTAGTTACAACAGATCAATGGGTAGCATTTTCTTGGGGGCACTTTCATCATATTTCAGTGCTGATTATTTAAACTTCATTTATCAGGAACTCAAAGTTTTTGAGAGGGGATGATCTGCAAAGAAAAAAATTATATATCTCAGGAAAACTTTTGAATTTTGAATTTTTAAAACCAGGAATTATTCCATTGCATAGTGACGAAGGAATCAGCCTGACTTCTTGGTACACAAAAGATTTGCCCAAAGGTTATGGTTGATTTATCCGAAAGTCTCTTTAACTATTGAAGACTTTCACATATTTTCAATGTTCAGAGGTGCTTAAAAGTTTACATTTGAGTATTTTCTGCTTTATTGTTACCAAAAATATCAAAAGCTTTTAAAAAATATAGAACCACATAAAGATTTTATTGTGTAGAAGAAAATGATTTAATGTTACATGTCTGTTACCTATGCTGATGGATCCAAAGCATTAATTGCTACATTTAATGAAACTCCACTAATATCAATAAGAAAAGAAAACTGCTTCATGGCTTTGTATATGGAAATTATCTTCAGAGAATATTTAGACAGATAAAGCCTAAAGAAACAGTAAAATGAGGAACACAGACATCTAAGAAATTACAATTCTTTGTTGCATGTTGCTGATTCCACTGGAGGACACAAGCCTTTGTTGCAGATCTCCATGTAGCCTGGGACCTGGCTCAAACCACTTCCTGTTGTGTAGAGAAAAAGTTAGAGACTGGAGACACACACAGACTGCTAAACATTGTTTTGTCCAATATATATATATATATATATATATATATACATATATATACATATATATATAAACAACTTAATTACAGCAACACAGCTATAACTTTTATGTAGGGTGCATAAACAATTGCTGTATGAATCAAGTTGAAACAGAAAGGTTCACTTAAAAAATAGGAAGTCTATGAATCAAAAGAGACATCTAATATTTGTAAGATGAGAACATAAAATTATTTTTGATCAACTTCCAATAATCTCCGTTTCAGTATTGATTTATAGTATGCTGTGAAAAAGCATAATTGTTTCATTAATCATGGTAAAAAGAAAAATACAGAGCAGCGAAAATAGCTACCATAGCCTCCGTTTAGCTTTGCTTGGGTCCCTTAAAAAAAGCTGATTTGAAAAATGTAAGGCTGCAAGCCAGCTTGCTTCTCACTACCAGCCGACACAAGCATTTATAACCTTAAAAATGACTTCTGGGTACCAGGTATCCAATTATTCCTTACCCAGGAAGCAGTGCTAAATGGAGCACTGCAATGATTTACTCGCAACCTCTGCTTTTATTAAAACACTTTGTCTTATTGTTTTATTGATTTACAATCTGTCCTACTTTTTTGGCATCTGAAAACAATCAAGGCACAGGGCAGCAGAATGTTTGGACATTAATCGTTAAAAGACAGTGTTTTATTCCTGGCCTGGGGTTTGCTGCACCAGCTGCTGTGCATTCTGGTAAGAGGCAGTGATTTATGACCCGGCAGCAATAACGATGAGGCGTGCTCATTAACATATCGACAAGCTCCAAGATGGATCATCAGCATTGATTATTTCATGGCCTGCTGATGCCCATTTGTTAAAAGAGAGCGAGAGAGAGAGAGAACGAGGGAGGAAGGGGAAGTGGGAAAGTGGGTAAAAAAGGAGGAGATAAGTGATGGGCTGGCTTAGAATGTGTAAGGATTTCTCACTTGAATCCTTGCAGCACAAGGGAAAAAGACAAAACCCTGACTCCTTCAATCACCACAGCCATCACTCTGCTGTCACAGGGAAAAATCAATGATTGACAGCATTTAACCAGTCCTCAGCACTTGGCAGATCCACACAAGAAGAAAGGTGCTTGGTGCAGGGGGCCACACAGATCTGTCTTTACATAAGCTGTAAAACATTACTTTACAATTCCAGTCAATGTATCAGTCAATGCCATTCTCTATTCAGACTGGAAGGCTGCATGACATTGGTGTCATTTGTGTCCTGCGTGTGGAGAAAAACAGTAAGCAAAAATGCTGACTAATTACTTATATACTCCAAAACTGGTCTGGAGATATTACATTTACATTTTGTAAACATTTATTATCCAATTCAATAAATTAGAATATTATTTAAAAGTTCATTTATTTCAATAATATATTATCAAACATATTACATAGATTAATTACACATGGGCTGATGTTTTCAAGCCTTTATTTTGGTTAACTAAAAGGATTTTCCCCTTACAGCGAATGAAAACACAAGATTTAAAAGTAGAATAGTACATCCAACAATTAAAAAGAACAAAAACATTTTTAATAACAGATAACATTGAAACAGCAGTAGGCCTATAACATAACCTAACTATGAAAATAGCAAATTTTCTCCATCAAGCAAGAACACAAATTAATTTCACTCCTGTCTTGTCTAGCCTGAACTGCTCTGCCATTGCTGTGATTGAGTTGCCATGGTAACAAGTGATAATTGATTAGTCAATCATTCATTATTAAATGACAACCACCTCTGATTGGCATTCTGGACAACTGTCATGCAAAGACTCATTGCCTCTGGGAATGGGAGTCACAAACACATACACCTTTAAACGCATTGACATAAGGAAGTATGAGCAACAAAGATTGTCAACACTCACAGTAACTTAAACTGTTATGTCCTGCGGTTTCTTAGAAACAGCACATTCAAACATTCACGGGTGCAACTGTCAGAGGTTGATCATCTAGTCTTTGTTTCTAGAACCTATTGTCACACACAATACTCTTCACTGTCATTGTCAACCATACAAGTTTCAGAAATGCACAGACCAATACAGTTACTTCCGCGAGTGCGGTTTTTGGATTCTGAAATATTATGGATAAAATGATCAGGAGGAAAATCATTCAATTAAGCCTTGAAAAACCTATCTTTTTAGTGTCCTTTTAGTACATCGTATGGAGCAGTCCAGTAATACAGTGTGTTAGTGTGTGGGTTGGAGTCTCTCTTCCTTCGACAGTGGGGGCTTGCCCTGCCTCTTGTACTGTAAAGACTGGGACTTTAAATTGCTTCCGTCACCAGGCCCTGAGTAATGAGTGTGATTCTAATCGCAGTTCCTGGGGCCATCGGCATTAGTCTTAATCTGAGCAGGGTGCTCCAACACCACTGACAAGTAATGCAGAGCAGGTAGGTGCATAATGAGAGGATGCAAGCATGTGTGTGCTTACACACATACACAAGTTTCCCCATCTAAGATGCAGAGGAAAGCTTTTGTAATAAGAACACAGTTACAAGGGCCTCTCCCCATATTTCACCTCTAGTGCTGGTTAGTGAGGCAGGAGCTGAAGAATGGCTGAAGCTTCCTGTGTACAAACAGAATGCAAAACTGAAAGGGGTTAAGAGTGAAAGACTTGTGAATGTGTTCAAATCTCTTGATTTTCTTTCACATTTTCACAAATCTTTAATATATTTATTAGGATTCAAGGAGATAGATCAACACAAAATACTGCATAATTGCAGAAAGACGATTATATTTTGTTTTACTTTTAAAAATGCCTAGAAACTGAGGATTGCATCTGTAATAAGCATACTTTACTCTGAGTCCCCTAATGAAAATCTTCAGGAACTAATGTTTGCAACCGTCTAACTGAAAGACCAGTCGTCTTACAATTGGACAGTTGTATCTTCGATTCCAGCTTACTCCTTTGCCAAATGTCAATGTGTCCTGGGGCAAGGCACTTAAACCTAAGCTGCCTACTGTTCAGCATATAAGTGCATGAAGGGGTGTACATTTGTGAATGCTTAGGTGAATTTGGCTATGGTGTCAAATGCTTTGTGTGGTCATTATGTATAGAAAATCAATCCATTTACCATACAGTGCAATCCCTTTATTAATTTAAACACATATGTTAACTGAGTCCACACCTGTGTAATTCAACTGAGGTATATACCAAGCTATTGTGTGAAGGCCACAGATGATTGTAAGAGAATATTAGCAAAATTAACAGCATTGTGAAAACCAAGAACACCAAGACAGGTAAGGAATCACATAGGGATAAACTAACAACAGTCAGCCAAGAAAGGGTTCAGAGATCCACATCTAAGATGAGATAATCTTTCAAGAGAACAGCTACTTGCTAGTCACTCCACTCCACAACACTTGGCCCTTCTGGAAGAGTGGCAAGGAGAAACTCATTGCTAAACAAAATACCATAGGAAAGCTCTGTTAAGCTCGACTCAAGTCATGTAAGGTACGAAGCAAAAATGTAGAAGAAACAAAGTGCTGATGATGCTCTAGGAATGCTGTTCTCCAGCAGGCAAAGGAAGCTAGTCAAAATAATGGGAAGATATAAAGAAGCAATCCTGAAAGGACAGTAGTTAGAAGGGGCGAACGGGAGCTATAGTGCAAGAATTTAGGTCAAAGCATATTCATTTGTTAGAAAATCCCATTTTGGAAGTTAAAGTTCAGACCTAAACTCAATATCTGTGACAAGACTTTGAAATATTTGTTTTGACACTCTTCAGTAAATCTGACTGAGCAGTAACGATTGTGCAAAGAGGGCAAAACTTATTAGCTGTATAATTGCAGAAAAAAGGGTTCTACAAAGTAAACACAAATGTACACCCATTTACGATTTCCATGTATTAATATATTATTTTCCTTCCACTTTACAATTAGCTTGTACTTTTTTGGGGTCTTTCACATAAAATGCCAATAAAGTACGTCAAAGGTTTTGTCTGAAATGTGAAAAAAATGAACACATACAAAAGGTGTAAATACTTTTGTAAACATTTTACCATCAAGCTCAATCAAGTCAGTAAATAGAGTCTTGGTCTTAAAAAAAACACCCAACCAAGGTTTGGGCCATAGTTTCTTATGGTCACTAAATTTCTACTTTGAGTCACAGTCATTCATATGCACCAAAGTATTGTGGCAAGAGTCCACTGGCAAAGTGTTAGTCCAATGCTAAATTGCTGTGGGACTGTGAGTGGCTGCATAACAGAGCAGGTCGTTCCTCTTTGTCTCTCTCTGTTTGCCCGTGTTAAACTCCCTCCCCTGCCCTCATCCATCCTTTTATCCAGTCTACAGCTTTGTCCATCTATCAATCTGCACACTTTGTCAGAGCCCACTCCATCCTGAAATAACACAAGAGAGAAAGCTATCCAAAGAGAGAGCATAATAAAGCACAAGAGAGCTTCAGCTGGGACAGAAAAGAAGACGGACACAAGTGGCCTAGCCTATGATCCTCATCGCTAGGGAGCTTTTCACCTCCCATCTGCATCAGAGCTGATCTGCTGACAGAAGCCCTGATGCGCGTCGCCTTCTATTGCACAGGCTAGCAGAAACACTAATGTCCTGCTGCACCCTACCTAGACCACTCACCTCAAACAGGCAGCTAGCAAAAAAACTGCTTGGAGAAGGCCAGTATGGCTAAATGGATGACGGGAGCGAAAAAGCTAAATCTGAGAAAGATAGCCAACGTGATAAGCAACAGAAGCATTAACAAAAATTTGGAAACAAGTTAGAGAAAGACTAACAGCAGTTTGATTTTTTTTAAAAGTACTGGACCGAGTTCTCTTTGCTAAGAAGGAAAATGGCTTGTGGTCTGTGGTTTTTACCACTGTGAATCAATAGAAATCATGGGGAGAAAATGTCTCCTCAATTAAGCCTTGATCAGCTGCATGTCAGTGGTAGTTTGGAGGCAGAGCAGAGTTGAAGGGCCCCATTGACCCAAGCTCTCACTCTAAGTGAGATACAAATAAGTAGGGATTTTCTTTTCCTTCGCACACATTTACTGCCAGCACAAACAGAGCAACTTAGGAGGACAGCGTACCAACAAATAAGTAGTTTTTTGTTATCAAAAGACATTTTAGATGCTCATTATAAGATGGATTACAATTGTTGTAATACTGTACACTTAGTAGAGGGTTATTCTAAAGTAGAATGAATATATATGCCTGACAACTCTAGAAAATGCAGCTTATTTAGTACATTTATTCAGAAATTATGTATATTCCAGGGTTGTGAAAGCAAGGTATTCTTACAGAAAATGTTGTCTAAGGAAAAAATAATGTACTGGTGGTAGTCATAGGGCCCGGTGGTGCCAGTGCATGGCAGCCTTGCTTGCAGTGCAGGTGTGGCTACAATCAAGTAGCTTTCCACCATCTGCGTGAGAATGCGTGTGTCTGTGTAAATGGATGAATAACTGAATGAAGTGTAAAGCACTTTGAGGTCCCTGTGACTTGATAACGCACTATAAGCGTACAGGCCATTTATCATTTTAACTTTAAGATGGATATGTAACTCACTCTACTCTCACATGTGAGGCAATGTAAACAGAGTACACCAAATAATTTTCTTCAAACTTTACTCCACCTTCAAACTTAAGGAGCAAAAGAGCAAGAAAGTTTTGAGCAACATGGCAAAATTGCAGAAATAAACAAAAAACGCATATCATTAAAAGAAGCACTCTAAAGTCCAAACTGAATATTTAGCAAAACATTTGTCTTTTACTCTATTTGCTCCTTTACTGCCCACAAGCAAGTTTTTGAAAACAGTTTTCAAAGCAGAAATTTTCTGTGGATTGTAAATTTGGAGATGTTTTTAAGGGATAACAAAAAGGCCTACTTGGTACACAGCCATTCTCTTTCCATCCTAGAAACCACAACAGAAAGGAGGTTGTTATACTTTCCTCTCACATCTTTCTTCACTCGTCATGACTCACTTTCCATTTAACTTCAAAATGTCACCTTAAGAAGGAACTGATAGGGGAAAACTTTTTAAAAATGCAATGCCAGCTGTTTTAGGAAAATGTAGTCTAGCACCTCTCTAAAGGTGAAGACGGGGTAACTATTATGCAAACTGTTTATATATTTTTATGTTATTCCCTCATGAAAATCATCCCTGGAGTGTTACTTTGTTTCATTCATTGAGGAACCCTCAAATCTTTCTCTAATCTCATTTCTTAAATGCTCACTAACCCTGGAAATAGCCAACTGTGAGTGTTATTCCCTAGAGTTTACACTGAAGAGTGTTGTCAGTGAGATCTGGTAGCACTCATATGCTGACTGAAACTGACAGAAAAAAAAAAAAGAATTAAAAAAAAAAATTAATTAATTAATTGGCCGGTAATTGTTCAGACCAAATCAAACTGAGAATGGGCCTTATCAGGTCATTAGTCATTTTCTAGGTGAATCTCTAAAGAGTATATTCTGGGTCTTTCAGGTAACATGCAATAACTGGCAAACTTTGTGCTTGGGTACAGGCTGTGCCATTAACCGGCTCACTACAATTAATACACATAATTATCTGTCTGTTCTATATTCATGGTCATCTTTACCGAGACCTCTCCCAGTACAACTTGTAGTTAATAGGCCTCAATAAATAAGTCCTATTTTCTAAGTCAGGTCTGTTACAGATCTGTGCCTGGAGAGTCCTGTTACAGCAGGAAAATGAAAATGTGTATCAACAAAGAGGAGCAGGACAAGCTCCTTAAAGGCAGGGAAGACAATCTATTACGACAGAGTTTTTTCAACATCTTGATTTTCACCAGTTTATCAGGTCCACGAATAACCTCACAAGGGAGGCATTTATGATGGAATGTGATTGGATTACGCAGAGACCTAACCATGTGTGATTGGTTTAGCTGAAAAATATTAAATTCCTATCTAAATGGACTGAGGGTCGATAATATATCTTATGCTCTGGAAAACAGGAAAAAGGATTGGTGGGGTGGGGGTATGAAATTAGAGGATTTGATATTTCATCACTCATTTCATGCTTTAGTGCAGCATGGACACTGACACTAATGCACTGGAAGGTTATGGTGCTGACAGCACACAAACATATTCATGTCCAATCACCTCTGGCTCAAAAATCCTTCCAAACTAAAAATAATCTATTCCTAAAAGTTGAAGCAGAGGTGGGTGTGTTCTTATCGTCAGTAGTTCTGAAAAGAAAAATAGTCATGACCAAAAGGATCCAAAATCGCAATAAAACTTTAAGAAGGTGGAAAAGGTTTTAGAGATCTTCTATGTAGTGTCTAATGTGCAGGCCACACCAAAACAGGAAGAAAAAAACATAAATATTTTTTTTGTAGCTGTGTAGAGGAAATATGGAAAAAAATGCTCAGAAGTAATGAAAGATTGTTTATGTATTCTGGCATTAAATGGGGCAGTGTTGTGAGGGCGACAGGCGCGAGGAGACAGATGGACGGGACTGACAGCCCCGTATTCATCCTGCACGCCCCAGCGGCCGGACTGCTACTGGCGCTCGACAGAGCAATAAATCACCAGCTCTCCACTCTGTACCTACAGCTTATTACATCCAAGATGACAAATAAATAATAATCCCTGTCATGCCAGCCTTTGCTCAAGAATTGAGCCAGAAACCTTTTGCTCATCACTCCTGATCTTAAGTGAAAACACTAGAACAAGGGAATTGAAGGCCATGCTTTACTGAGCTTATGAAAGTTGGAGTAAAAGAGAGAGGTGAAATAAGGGAAAGCGAGACAAAAATGAAGGGAGAGAGAAAGCCCGGCATGGAGACTGATGTGACTGCTACAAAGTCCTTCTGAGTGTGAAAGGAAATGATCCAGCACAGAAAGGAAGAAAGAGTGGAAGTGAAAAAAGCGGGGCAGATGAGAATTGCCCTTGTGCTCTGAAGGATGAGTGTTGCTCAGTCAGTTGAATGGGACTCTGGAGAATAGAACAAATCAAAAGCCTTCATCGCTAAACAGGATCAGGGAAGTGGCAGCAAATTTGCAATCCAATACTTTGACTACTTACTACAGCAAGAGGTGTAAATAGGATAAGAGCAAAACTAAAAAGAACATGTCGAAAGAAAAGAAAATAAACAATAAAACAAGCATTAATGTAAGAGTATTTTTTTTTTTTTCAACCGAGTCAAATAAGAAGAGCCGGTAAATGACAAAAAATGTCTGTATGATTGTAATTGTTTTTTATATTGCTAGAGCTTATTTAGATCACCAGCTCTCCACTCTGTACCTACAGCTTATTACGTCCAACAGAGTGTGTTTTGTCTGACTCATTATTCATTCTTTCTGAAATTAACACACTGAACCACGCCTTCATTTACGTGCTTTTGTCCAGGTCACTTTAAAATGTGCTCAGGTCTAATCAAAGTATCTCTTATTCCCACAAGTGGCACCCCTGAATTTAAAAAACATAAGTAACCATAGTAAATTGTTACAGTCAAGTAAGGTGTGTGTGTAATTTAAAGTTGCAAGAAATTATATAATTCACTAAACTTGAATACTGTTAATGTGTCAAAATATGAATGTGAATCTGCTTTTTGTTCAACAGAGTGATTACATATTAAAAAAAAAAGATGAATGTGAAACCAGTCTGAAGAATCTGAAAGTTGCAGAATCTACTTTGTAGTTTTCATGTTATCTCACATCTACTTCTGATTGGTTGGTCAGTCCCACCTTATGTTCATTTATGACTTTTGGAAAGAAATGAAACAGTTGATCAGACATTTACTTACATTGGAAATCAGAATCTGCTAAAAAAAGGAAAACAAAAAAAAATCTTGGATTCCCTTTGTTCAGTCTATTACCCTTTCAAAAAGCACAAGCCTAATCTCTTAAACAAGGCATAATACACTTAGCGAAGCTCCACCATAAAAATTAAAAGTCTTCAATTACCGTGAATGAAAAAGCAACAGGGCGCAGTAAATCAAATACGTCACTTTTGCCAGCTCACTCTGCTTGGATACTGCATTGGCCTTAATGTTTGGGTGTGCGCAGGAGTGTGCATGTTACTGTACAAAGGAAATACGGGCCTCTGATTAAAGAGTGCACTGTCATAAAGGTTACTGAATTGCAAATAGTCCTCTCAATCTTGCCTGTAATGGTGACTGGTTCTAGGAAAGGGAGAGACAGAGCAAGTGTGTGTGGGTGTGTGTGTATAAAAGAGCCCAACAGTGGGAAAAGAGAGAGGTGCTGCCATGTTAGGAATACAAACAGGGTGGCTGAGCCAGTCCCCAGTTTCAGACTAAGTCCCAGCCCCTTCACAACCGCCACAAGAGACATTAATCACTAGATCACCAAGGCATGCTTAATTGCGAGTTGTATATCATGGTGAACAGAGTGGCTAAAGGGGGAAGGAAACTCATTATTTCGGTTTGCTGGATGCAGAGCTGGGTGCGCCTCATCTGGACTCTACCACCTCTTTCCCTCTCTGTCATGGTACACCTGGGACCAGGCTCAATGTGACAAGGAAAAATGGACTATGCAGTCACCTCCTAATTAATATAGCTCTTCCACCACTGTTGTACCACTAAACACATTCACAAGTGATCATAAACCCACTTAGACAATCACACATGCAGATCAGCCTAGGCTACAGGTTAAACAGGACTGATGCATGGAAAATTGTCTATCAGCTCCATACATTCAAGATCTTTGGTTATCACTTGTGATTTTACAGGTCTAATAGCAGTGGTAACTATAAAAAGCCTCATTTTATAGTTACCACTGCTATTAGAGCTAGTAAACTTTGCACAGTCATTTGGCAATGCTGTAATCAAGGTCAAAAATGCTTCAGAAGAACACTTCTAGAACCAAAAGAAAAATGAAACCAGCCCCCAATCGGCCTCTTTTATTTAGATTCTTGAAGTGCTTCTGTAGGCAGTATGCTAATGAGCAAGACTTGATGAATGACTTGTAATATTTCCCAGACATTTTGCTTTTCCTCAGAAGTTTGCCAATCTGATGCAGCAAGAAGATAATAAGGCACACTCTGTCATTATATCAATTTTTGTTGCCCAGATATTTCCAGCGATGTTAGCAATGACGAGCAAAAAGCAAATGAACCAAGGGCATAGTCTGGCACCATTGATCAAACACTGTCATTTGGTCAAGGAGGCAACACAGAGAGAGGGACACACACAAAACACTGCATGTAATATTCTGTCTTTATAAGCACACACGTGAATGAATGCACAAAAATAATTAAATAAATCCCCCACATATCATATTACAGTGAAAAACAAACACAGAAGGAAGGAAATATCAAAAATTATTGCAATAATTGTTTAAAATAAGGACAATTTAGATGTTCATAGAAATACAAATTCCATCTGTTTTACATTTAATGACTTAAAAAGACATTTGGACTTTGCCGATTTAACAAAGAATCAAAACACCAGCTAATAATTACTACTGCAAAACATTTGGTTCATTCAGTGACACGTTCTTCTTTTTACTGTAAGTAAACTGGTTACATAAATGTTACATAAACATTTATGTAACATTCCAAGTGAAATAGCCATGTTTGTTAACACAAAGTAAACAAAAAGGACGTGAACAGGCATGTAGAAAATTCTGAGTAATTATGTTCAGATTTGGATAAACATTAGCTCATACTTTGACAAAGTCTAAAAATGCCATGTTCCAATACAGTGGGGGAAAAAGTATTTAGTCAGTCATCAATTGTGCAAGTTCTCCCACTTAAAAAGATGAGAGAGGCCTGTAATTGACATCATAGGTAGACCTCAACTATGAGAGACAAAATGAGAAAAAACAATTCAGAAAGTCACATTGTCTGATTTTTAAAGAATTTATTTGAAAATAAGGGTGGAAAATAAGTATTTGGTCACCGACACACAAGCAAAATTTCTGGCTGTCACAGAACTGTAACTTCTTCCTTAAGATGCTCCTCTGTCCTCCACTCATTACCTGTATCAATGGCACCTGTTTGAACTCGTTAA
>CAEGAE010096473.1:0-25839 GCA_903067095.1 Girardinus metallicus
CTCCGCCGGAACGTAGCGGGAAATGGGCACCAGCCCCTCCCGACCCCATTAAGGGAAAATGGTGAACAGAAAATGGATGGATGGATACCAGTATGGACATTGTCTTTTTTTTTATTCCCCCCCCCCCCCCCCCACCTTGTTGAGAAACACTGGTCGGATTTCCTAAAAATTAATCAATGAACATCTTCTCGTTGTACAGCAGAGGGCACTATTGAACCAAAAAACATAGACATTTTCTGTGCAGAACCCCTTTTGACTTTTCCAAGCACTTCCAAACGCTCTGAAACAGATGAACTATTATACAAATTAATCACTTTCACACCTCTTTCCATTCCATCACAATGCTTTTTAACTAAAACACAAAAACACATTATTAAATTACATTCATAACTCCAGACTTCATCAGCCGCATTCTGACTTCAGTTAACATTTTTATGCATTGACTCAGAAAGTCCCCACTTGGAGCCAAATGCCTGTGGAGCAACAGCACCAATATTTCCAACATTTTTTAAATTTATTCTGATTGGCCCTGAAAGCAGCGGTTAGTTCCTGCAGTGTTGTGCTAGACGACCTGAGGACGGAGGTAATGCAGAGCAGAATCTCACAGGGGTAAGTTTGCGTGTTTGCCCCCCGCTGCATGCGAGCACGGCTGCACGACCCCTTGTAGGAAGATGGAAAAACGATAAACAGGCGCACATCGACACATAAAAGCTGCAGTTTTTCACTTCCTGTTTTCTCACTCCCCCCTTCGTCTTGGTAATCTATACCGTTATCGTTGCGTCTGAGATTGCTTTGATGGCAAGTTGCAGCCTGTGTCAGAAAGCATGTCACAGAAAAATCTCAAAGGCTTTCCCTGCAGCAGAGTGTGCTGACATGTTACACTCCTGGGTATGTTTTGCAAGGCCTTCCGAAGTTTAGAAGTGAGAAGTCTTAGAGGTCACCGGCGTCGGGTCATGCAGCTTTGGTAATTCCAGAAAACGCGTCATGATTTACGTAGATAATAAACTGAAGCAGTTGAGCTTGTGCAGTTCGCCAATGTAAGCGATTTTCTAAAAAGGCTCAGAAAAGTAGATTTTTCTCCAATGTTGTCATCTCTCTAAGCGCTCTCACAATTAAATAACCCCTAAAATCACACATTAAGGAGATTGTTCAGGATTTTTTTAAGGTTCAGTGCGCCTAAAATTTTATAAACTGTTAGACAGCTCTCGACTTCTCCCATCTTTCAATGACTCCAGTCTCAAAAACCTCCGACTGATTTGTGTGAATGCTGTTTTACTCTCTCCTGTAAACCAATTATCATATTTACGTCGGATGGTCATTTACACAACAGCCAATTGCTTACACAGGTGATGGAGACAGTCACTAGAAATTCCTAAATCATGTCATCACCTAAAGTGCCTTGAGATAACATTCACTCACAATGAATGCTGTCTCAAGGCTTTTACCCAATACTTGCAGTATGTATATGTTCCAGTTTGACCAGAGCTACTGAATAATTCAATCAAGTTCAATTTGTTGAACAAATTGTTAAAAAAGTTTTACGTAAAAGGAAACCCATCAGATTTCATTTATTAACTTTGCAGCAATTCCCCATACTGAGAAAATGCCTCCTATGTTGGAAAAAGGTACAGTTAAAGACAGCAGTATCTCCCCTGGTGGTTTCATCTCGATGAGAAACACAGCTAAACAAATAAGATCTGAGTTAGTTGCAAAACCAAACATTTTCTAAATTCATTAAGTGTTTTTGTTTAGGAGAGAGACAAGATTAAACACAGTAACCAAGAGGTAAAACTGCGATATGTAATCTTTATAGAAAAGAAAAAAAAGTTTTGTTTTTACATATTTGTTAAAATTATCATCATGTCATGACAGTATGTTATGAGACAGATAATTGGTGAAAAATTTAGCCACCTTTACCTCCTCTCAGTGCTGCTGTTGCCATCTGTAGAAACAACAACCAAAAACGACCAATCAGAGCCGGGAGGAGGGTCTGAGCGCTGTCAATCAACCTCATTAGCATGCTGCTAAACGGAGAAACAACTCACCGTTACAGGAAAGCCGTTCATCTGCACCATCGGTGGCCATGCTAACTAGCCTTAGCATTCCCGACAGGCTCTAGTACGAGAGGCATTCAAACGGGCATGATTGACAGTGCCAAGCCCCGCCTCCTGGCTCTGATTGGTTGTTTCTAGATAGGTCATTTGCAACAAAAAGTTGCAAATGACCTTGATCTTTTCACAGATTATCTGTCTCATTCCATATTGTCACAACATAATGACGGTTTCAACAGATGTGTAAAAAATTGTATTTTTTGATAAAAGTTTCATACTGCGTCTTTAAGTGATGAACTACAGAACGACAACATGAAGTTAAAGGCAGCTGATGCTCAGTGGAAGGAAACACGGGGTGAGATGTAATGTCTATAAAGACAAAAAAAGAGAAGCAGAGCAGAAGAGTAAATTGTACAAATGGATAATGGAGAACAGTAGGAGAAAGTAGCAGATTGAGGAAATATGGTCAGCATGTCCTCCAGCAGTCTAATCCTAAAAACAGGATTACTATAGAGATAATCTAGGCTGCTTTAACTATAAGCTTGATCAAACAAGAACGTTTTAAGCCCAGACTTAGCAGTAGGCAAGGTGTTTGGCTTCGGACTAAAACTGGGAGCTTAAAGTAAATCTAGGTACCAGCAGTGACCTGCAGTCTGACAGCAAAGCAACATATGGACCAATCAGATCTCTGATGCATGATGGAGCCTGATTATTAAGGCCTTTATATGTGAGATTTAACAGGGAGCTAATGAAGGGAACTTGAAATAGGATAAATCATTTTTTTTAATGAGTAGGACATTTGGAAGTGAATATAATTGTATCAGGATGATCTCACGGGAGAGTCAAAAACTAAGAAAAATCAATCCTAAAATGTTTGGAACTACAAAGTAAGTTTTCTCTGTCAGTTTTTTTTACAAGTATAAAAATCTATCATATCCTTACTACAGTTACCCCCCCAAAAGACTCCGGTGGCTACTTTTTTTGTTTTATTTATTTATTTTTGAATAATTAGTTTAATTTTTTTTATGTTGTTTTTGTAAGTCTTGAGTTTTAGCTCTTTTTAAAATCATGGTCCACTTAGGAGTCAACAAAAAGTTGAAGAAAAACACGATTCTGTGATTTTACCATCAGTCACAACAATCTAAGTGAGTTGTTATGAAGAGAAAACGATCAGTGTAAAAATCCATAAAATATCAAAACTGTCATACACTCTTTTGCTTTTTGCGCTGTAGTTTTCTATGAATTTCTCTAGCTGGAAACGCTTCCCATTTTTAGCTCTGAGTACATGTTTGACACAGGAAGATCACTGGTGGTGCACAACCTCCAACCTCCGTTTCCTGCGCAAATAATCACCGGCTTCTGTGTAAGTAACCTTCAAATGCAAACATGATGAAGGTTTAAGGGTTCAACAGCGGAGCATAAACTTTTATATTACTGAGTTTTTTATTGGAATCGGTGAAGATGGAAATTTTTTGTTTCTTTTATTCAAAAACTAGAGGGAAAAAAACATCTTAAAATTGTCTAATAGAGGCACCAACAGAGCTCCATATTAACTGCTTTTAATCTTTTAAAGGAGCCTCATTTCATACATTTGGAGCCGCCCCTTTAAGCGAGGAATGTATGTGTGTTCCCCCTTTAAATAGACAAGTTTAACATTTGTCAGAGCTGCTGGTGTGGCATTAAAGGACCGCAGTAAATTACTCCCCGACATCTGAAGCAAGTGGTTGGATCAGAAGCACTTATCCTGCTGGTTTTTAGAAGAAGAGGGGCGCTACAAAGCAACTGGTCCTCAAACGCCCCGGGGTCAGGCCCCCTGGGGGGGACTCGGGTGTGTATTTAGTGGTTAGAGTGCGACATTTAATGACCCGGTGTGTTTCAGGACCAGGGCCATGATCCCTCCAACAAAGAGACACGGGGTGTGTACACTTGTACATTAATTAAATTAAATTAAATTAAATTTAATTTAATAGAAATTATTAGTCTTCATAGTTTACGCTCTCAACAAATCTCTGAGAAAAATGTTGTATTTTGTTATCACCTGATTTAACCATGTATATTATTATTGTGAAATATTTCATTTGGGACAGAAAATAATGGTGTTCTAGCTTTTCATCTCCTTTCAAAGCACTGCGTTATAGTTGAAATAAACCAGAATTTCTCCCGTCATTCCAATAAAAAATGGCACAGTTTCTGACTGAATTTCCTCCTTGTTTGTTCGGATGCTGACAAGCTTTTAGTTTTAGTCATAAAAAAACATCAACCAAAAACAAATTTGAGTTCATCAGCTACAGCTGTGAAGCCGGTACATTCCAGGACTGATTCCCACCCTGCAGGTTTGGCGCTGACGCTTGCATTCCTCCACTGCAAACCCACCTGGTGTTTCTTTTTTTTTTTATTTTAGCCTTCACCTGTTTTCCACGCCTGTGACCTTTCTGACATCCCTGGAGCACAGGTGTGGATGGGTTGGAATGAGACATGTAATAGTTTGGATTTCTCTTGTGTGGGTTTTCTTTTTTTCCTCTGCCAGTGTCCCAAACACACACAATGCTGTAAGAATCAGTGGGAACACAGAAGGTAAAATAACAACAGACTGTCATTGGTTGATGTGTTTCATGCATCTCCATGGTGGATTTGAATAATTTCCTAAAGTTACGTACACCAAAGAAGTGTCTTTCATGGAAGAATCTTCACCACGTGGTCAATGTCGCTAATGTTTAAAAATGTAGATCATTATTCAATGCCTGTAAATATACATCGCTACGACAGATTCTGCTGATTCAAGTGGAAGAGTGTGAATGCCTGTAAAATGTGAACTTACACCTCAGGCCTCCCTTGCGGTTTCCACTAATAAATCATTTGAAGTGTGTGTGTTTTTTTTTGTTTTTTTTTGCATGTTACAGCAGATCATCAGTCGAGGACACGCACAGTCCGCTGACGGCTGTTTCCTTGCCATGACCGACCGGTGACGGAAAGTCCAGGTCAACTTCTTTTTCACCTTTTGACACTTTGCAAACACAAACTAGATTTTTATTTATTTTTTTCCACGGGGATTCCATGTGAGGAACCAACACAAAGTAGCGCATAATCAGAAAAGTACATTTTACAAATCCTTCTTTGAACGTTGTCAGTGTTTGGAAGCTAACAGCTGCCTGGACAAACCAGTTCAATTCAGTTTATTTATATTGACTCGTTGCATGTGACATAACGCAATTGAGAAAGCGGTCCACTCCGCCATGACGGATGCCATAAAACAGACAGTTGGTCGCCTAATATCGCTTTCATTTAGTTCATTTCACTATAAAAACGGTCATAAGGTGCCGCACAAACAGACAAGAACGTACAACAAGGATCAAGTGAAAAATTTTATTTCCTTTCCACTTGTCTATTACATGAAATTTGGCCTGAATACATTAAATTGTGTGGATGTAACGTAGCAAAATCCAAAAAGGTTCAAGGGATGCAAATGAGTTTGCAAGCCTGTAAGCATTAACGCAAAGAGCAATCACAACTTGACTGGCAGTGAACTGTCTAAGTACTTTAACTCTAGATCCACGTTCACCGCCTCCATGTGCAAGCCCTGACATAACCCCTGCCTTAAGATGACAACTCTTCCCACTGGCCCACAGGCACACCTGTAAAACAAAAGACCAAACAAAACAAACAAAAAAACAATATGCATTTAATGTTTCAGGTGGTTGGGGCTCTCCATTATCATAACTCACAGCGACCGCAAAAAGACAATTCAGACAAAAACCGAACAGGCCCAGGCAAGAGGACAAGTTGACTCAGTAATGTTTACAACAGTAAATAATTTATGACTAAGCGGCTGGATGTGTCACAAATGGAATGCGTTTCATTTTGTGTGTGTGGGAAAATGGTGAACAGGGCTCTCAAAAGGCTCAAAAATATGCCAGTAATGGAGAGGGGATTACTCACCAGCTTCAGTTTCCAAGCTTCTCCAGCAAGTTGAAGGCCAAGAAAAACAGGACTGGAAGGGGAAAATGTTTGTCCCTTGAGTTTTTGTTTTACACTTTTGTTTTTTAAGTTGTGATGAAGTGAAAGGAATTTGTTGCTTTAGCGATAAGGCCTTTGCTGGGATTGGCTTGACTTTTTGGCTGAAGTAAAGAAGTTGTATACTTGTGTGTTTTATTTCGTTGGCTCTGAACAGTCTCACAGATCTTTGGGTGTTTTCCTTTCCCCCAGAGCCATTGCATGTCATATTTTAAGACCTTTTGTGAACTTTAGCTACACCTACACCTTTCTTTCAACAATTGTTTGCTCTTTGCCGTTTGCCCAACAGAGTCGTGCCGTGTTCATTGTGAAACACTTACAGCACATGCTGAAAGTCATTCAGAACCACATCAACTGGAAATTAGAGGTGGACATTTTGCCTCCATAGTTTTTCTGATTTCCTGTCCAGTTGCTTAATTTTATTAGTTAGCCCAAGTAAACTCTTCAGCAAAAATATGTCTCAAACTATAAAACTAATCTCTTAAAAGCGATGTACACCTCACATTCCAAATTATTCTCGCTTGGTTTGTTTATATAGAGCATCCTGGATTGACTTAACTTTCTTATTGGACAAAAGCAACTTCTGTATGTTGCAGACATCACAGACGGAGAACTTTCTCCATCTCTCTAGTATTCTAGTTTCTTCAACCACAACATATGGTAAGGATTTTATTTTCCAAACTTTGATTGAGCAGCTTATTCAAGCCACATTTCAAATACATCACATACTATCACGTGGAAGAATCAACAATCAGTTAAAACCCAAACCGTTTCTAAATGTAGAAATACTGCCGAGTTTCCTTCTGCATTGTCCAAAGCAGAGTTTCCCAACCCTGGTCCTCCAGGTTCACTGCCCTGCATGTGTTCGGTGTTACCTTGCTTTAACACAGGTGATTTCAATTGACAAGTGTTTGTTGAGCTGCAATCAGCTGAATCAGGCGTATTAAAGCAGAGAAATAGCTAAAACATGCAGGGCAGTGTTGCCTGGAGGACCAGGGTTGGGAGACACTGGTCTAAAGTTTTGTGCTGCAGCAGGCAAAGTAGTCAAATGGCTTTAGGGGCCGATATAAACTGAGTCACAGTAATCCTTTTTCACTTTGGGTCCATGCTCAACACACACCTGTGGAGCCATCAAAGTCGACCCCTACTACAGGAATGTATTGACAACCATATAAAAAAAAATCAAATAAGGCTTGTTAGTCTAAATACAACACATGGATGGATAGATACATAGAAATAAGTTTAGGTATGATGCAAATTTGTGACTTTATGCACAAATTTGCATATAACTGCCCAAATTGGACACATTTAGGTAAAATTGCCTAAACTAGAAAGATTCTTCGATGTCAGATGTGTAGAATGTGTCACGCTCAACAAGACTTTGATTTTGATTTACAACATTACCTTCTGTACAAGCCATTCAGGTTGATCATTACAGTATCTGACTGTAAGAGTCACAACTGCATATCATTAAAACCGTAACCTCAAGAAGGCAGCAAAGTGCTTCCGTTAATATTCCTGGTATGTGTCAAATACGCATCGGCAGGCATCTTGGCTATATAAAGACCAAATGCAGTGATGGTGTGTGAAATTACAGACAAAGATTTTCAAAAAGAAAGGAATTTAGTTAAACTGCTAACCACTTGGTTGTAAAGTACAGCTTAACTGAGCTCAGCTCCACACAGTTACTCATCAAAATAAACCACTTCACTGTAGCTTCTGCTATCCTACAGAAGCTACAGTGAAGTAGCTACTTCACTGTAGCTACTTCACAGAAAAGCTGTGAAGTAGCTTTTCTAAAAAGCTTCAGTCCTGCAGCGGCACCAGCAGGAATTAGATGGATTCAAAAAACATCAAATTAATGCTCCAACAAGAAGCTTTTATACATACGAGTGTACTTTAGCATGAGCAGCAGTTTTATGTCACGTTTTTGCTTCTTGGTTGACCCTTCAACAGCTTTAAACAGAGGACTGGGTATTGCCCCGCTTACTTCTGGACAATAAAGACATTAAGTGGACAGATCCTCCCCCCGGATCCCTGTCACCCTTAAGTATTTCCTTTGATTTATTGGAGAATTCATGCTGACAGTCTGGGGCCTCGCTCTGCTCTGATCATATCATGCTTAAACGCTGTCATCATCCTAATGTAGTTGTGTTTTTATTGCCGACAGAACCCGAACTGCTGTAACTCTGCATGTAAGAGAATGGTGATGTTTTTTTTAGCCACGCAGCTCTAAGTCGGGCCATGTGGAAAGCAGGTTTACGCCGCCGCGGCTCAAACAAAGCTAACTTGACGGCACTGAGACTTTCTTTGTTTAAGACGCACTCACCGCAGCAGCACTCACACACAGGGTCGGCACAATGTGAACGTTCAGCTTCCTGCCCTTTTTCTGTGCTTGGCAGCAAAGCCTCAATCACACGACGCCAAAATCCCTCACACGTTGCATCAGCCTTGTGAGATCGGCATCCTTTCAACTGAATTCTTTCTTTTGTGTTTTTGTTCTCTACCCTCCATCTTTCTCACTGCATGACTTGATGAAAAGAGTCACATGTATCGGACGTAAAACAGACTCTAAGTTCAAATAAAACAAATGTACTTGATGTCTGAGTGGCCATAAATCACACTTGTCATCAGTGAAACAGTAAAACATTTTCTCTGAGCAAGGTGAAATAATCCAGATTTAGTTTAGGAGGTTTCCAACATTGTGTGTTTACATTCGTGTTAAGCATTAAGCCATGTTAAAGCGCGGGAAAAAAAACTAAATTCAGGAAATACTTTCTTGTTAACGTTACTGAATTATTGACAACGATTATTTCAGTTGGTCAAATCCACTTTGCATCGGTCACAAGGACTTTCTATGTTTCTTTCTACGTTTTTAGTTTGTCTCCTTTAATGAACAACTTCTTGTATTCTGTCCTCTGAAACTTCGCATGGTTTCCTATAACCTAAGGTGTATATGAACATGTAGTATTTTAACATTATCCTGTATCTGCTACAGACCCCTGCAAAAAATACTCACATCCCTTGAACATTTTCACATTTCCTCCAGTTCCAGCCACAAACCTTACTATATTTTAATTGTGACACTAGGTGACAGACCACCAGAAAGTAGCACAGAAAGGTCAAGTGGAAGGAAACCTTTCTGTGGTTTTTCAAAGAAGAAAAAGGGAAAAAAAAAGAACAAATGAAAGAATAAAAAAAATGAAATTTTTATATTCACCTCCTAAAGTCGACGCATTGTCAAACGCTGTGGACAATTGTAACTGTCCGCAATTACAATTGGAGGTATTTTAGGCTATGTTGCTTTCAATTTTATCATGACAATATAGCTTAAGCTCAAAAAAACTGTAAAAAATGTCAGTGAACATAAATTTTTTTCTTCATGAAATTCCATGAAGGCAAGATCTCAGGCGAATATGGCTAATTGTTGCCATGTCTGGGCAGCTTTGCAGTCGTGTCAAACTCTCTTCATTTTGAAAAGATCTACCTGAGACATTCAAAGCTTGTGGTATTATTTTAACGGAACTGGTTTAAACATTTTGTGAAGTTTCTCCCTGACCCGTCTGATGTGCTCCTTAAGCTGATGTGCAGTCACATGGTTGAAAACCGTTTGTATTCACACACACCTTTCACACAGTGGCACAGACCACCTGTAGGACGCCGCTTTTGCTTCAGTGTACGTCACGCCACTACCTGCGGCAGTTCGCTCTCCCTCGCTGCGTCCTCCATTTTATTTTTACGAAACGGTCACGGAGCTAGAGCCACACTTTTCCGCAGGACGTCTTCTCCATGAACGACAACGTTACGATTTCCATCTGGCAGTTCTTAACAATTTTCCAGTATTATTATTGAAGTAGTTATTTAGTGAAGAAACGTACAAATGCACATAATTTCTTACCGCGTCACATAAGCACTTCTCAAAAGTAGGGGTGCACTGATTGCAGTTTTCTGCGAATCTGGTAATTACCGATCTTTAAAAAACCTGACTATTTCTCTGAAATGTTGCTAAACATATAGGAAGGAAGTTGCTGAGTTGGTAACAGTGAGGTCACTATTATTAACTGCAAACATCCAGACATGACCCGGTGGGCCGGTCTGTCAGTCAAACCTCTCTCATGGCACAGCAAAAGAGGACAGAGGCTGATTTTTAGACCCTTATAGATAAGATCAGTGGATGAGATCGGCTTCACATTTAATTATAGGGCGTTCGTCAAAAATCTCCCAAAATAACAAAAGTATCCATGTCTTCTGCAGATACAAAAACTTGACAGTTCAACACTGATGTCTGAGAGCATAAAACTTGGCCACAAACTTCTGACCAATCACACAACACTTCCCAGAGAGCTCGGGCGAAATAGTCCAACCCGGGTCTGGAATCGAGTTCGACGGGCAGAATCACGCTGCGGACAAAATGACGCAATTTTTACTACACGTCTACGGCAATGAGAAGCGATTTTGGCACTTTGGATAAAGTATGTGGGGGCTTATAGTCTTCATGATGCTATTTGTTCTCTAATGTCCTCTGAGGGACTTCACAGATCGCCTGAACTTATACTAGGACAGTTTACTGCTTTCGGGGCATCAAAGTATAAAATCCCAGTGAAAAACATTGAAATTTGTGCTTGCAGACAAAGTACGAATACATGGTGGTTAAAATGTCACCAAAACACTGGCTGTCAGATTTGCAGATGCACTATGTCTTCATTGTATGAATCCTTTACAGTACCCTCCTATTTTGCCCATATGTGAGTGAGGTAACTATGATTAGAGGGTGGCTGTATAGGACTCCCTCAGGCTGGCTCACCCTGTTATTTCCCCCTCGTCCATGTCAGGCTGGGCTCCCCACAGGGTGGGTGGGTCTGTGACCTCCCTCCCAAGTGCAACCACGAGTGAAGGAGGCACCAGTTACTCACAACCCACCCACCCACCCAGTTGCCTTTAGGTCCAGTTAGAGATGTTCTCGAGTGCATGGCGTTGGAGTCTCTGCAAACCCCGACAGAAGGCTGGCGTTTCTCCTGAAGAAGAGACGACAGAGCCGAGGGGAGCGTCTGGGTTGGCTCTCCTCACAGTGACAGAACACACTGATCTTGTCACTGTTTTCCATCTGGAATCATGTGAAGCATTGTAAGCGAGAAGCCAGGCAGAGAAAGTTTCGACGTAAGCTTTTCGATGATGAAAGCGTAGCTCGTTGTAACTTTCTGAGCTGACAGCCCAAAAAACAAACCGGAGACAAACTGAGCACAACTGGTGATACGAACAACATGTCGTACAAACCTTCTTTGGAATTCTTTGGAATTTATGTTTTCCTACTCCCGCTTTTTCAAACCCCCAGCCCCTTCCTCTTATCCTCCTAAAACTCCCCCTCCTTGTTTCCCACCGTCTGTATTCAGAGGGCTTGAAAACAAACTGACTACGGCCTCTGGGTCGGGAAGCCCTGTGAAGGCAGACAATTCTTTACAGCAGTGAATAGTGAAACAACTTTAAAAGCAACAATGAAGTGGCACATAAATGATTCTGTCAGGTTGAAATTTGGAGAATAAACCAAACTTGATCTGTGCCAGAGCTAGGTCCGCATTGCCAGCGGTAAGTCAGACCCATTTCTGGTGAGAGTTGGACTCCGCCAAGGTTGCCCTTTGACATCGATTTTGTTCAGAATCTTTAAGGATAGAATTTATCAGAGCAGCCAATGTGTTGAGAGACTCCAGTTTGGTTCCCTCGGGATATGTTCTCTGTGGGTTTTTTTTTTTTTTGCAGATGCTGTGGTTCTGTAGACTCTGATCTCTTGCTTTCACTGGAACAGTTTGCAGCCAAGTGTGAAGCAGCAAGGCCATCCAAATCTGATACCATGGCCTTGAGGTGGAAAGGGTAGAGTTCCTTCTCTGAGTCGGGAATGAGGTCCTGCACCAACTGGAGGACCTGGAGTGCCTCAGGTTATTGTTCATGAATGAGGCAAAAAAAGGGGCAGAAAATCAATAGACAGACAATAAATACAACAGTCCTGGAAGAAAACTGAAATAATTAACTTGGGCCTAAAGTTGAACAATTTAGAGTCAACACACAGCTTGAGTTATTACAATCCAGTCTTTCACCCTTGCGTTAAATTACAAACTCAAATCAATAAATCACTGAACTGCTTAGCACCAAAGTACATTAAAGATCTGCTGGTGTTGTATCAACCTTCCAGGCCTCTCAGGTCTCCTGGTTCTGGCCTGTTCTGCATCGCCAGTCAGAACCAAACATGGATAAGCAGCATTTAGTTGCTCTAAGCTCCACTAAAATGCTGAAACACTGAGTTGGCGAATAACAAGTGGAACATCTTTCACTTTGCCATTGCAATGTATTTTTTTTCTTTGCTTGTTTATTTTCTTCTTAATATACAGAGCATGTTCAATTGCCTTGTTGCTCAAAACATGCTATGAATATATTATTGTTTTGCCTTATGTTATTAGCAGGACATAAGGACCACAACCTTAAATATAAAGCAATGTGTTAGGATGATCTAGTCAAAGACCAGACCTAAATCCAGTCGAGAATTTGTATCAAGACTCTCGCTTGTTTGTATTCCAAATCCCGGTCTAATAAGTTAGCGCTGTGCTAATAACTTGACAAACATGAAAAGGTTCAACAGGGATGAATACTTTCAAAGGCAGTTTCCCTAGATGACTCCCGGAGGATCAAAGTGATACCTGAGACACGTCAAGACTAGCTGGGCATTTACAGGCGAATTAAAGAGACTTTATTGCTGTTTTAAAGACAGTTTAACAAAAGCCAGAGGCTGATGCATGTCCTTATCAGTGACTAGATTAAATGCTCACTTTAAAGGACAAATGGTGCTTCATGTGAAGCACTGTTTCCAACCGTGAGAACCAGCCTACACATCAAATGCACACAAGGGTCGGTGGGTTTCTGTTTAGCTCAGAGCTAGTGATTCAGCCCCTGCAGCCAGGTTACATTACCATGAAAAATGCAAGGGTTTTCACCTTCAGGCCGGTTGGCATCACCACAAGCCTACATTTCTAAACTCCTAACGGAGACCATCTGGAAATGCGTATCAAGTTTTTAAAAAAAAAGAAAGAAAAAAAGCGGTGTTCTGTTGTTGTGCAAAACACATAATTACTAACTGTGTTCAGCTGCAGAAAATGACTAATTACCAAATTGGAGCCACACTCAGGGCCTGTTTTTCATTTCGCAGGACACAACACGACAGTTTTAATCCAGATAGTCGACTCTGCACCAGAAGAAAAAAAAAAAAAGACCATTGCAAACTCAGCTGTTGATTTACCAGCTTTAAAGCCCTAACCGCGGCAGTAGGTGAAAAAGCACAAACTGTTGAGCGTGAATGTATGGTTTGCATCAGAAACATTGCTGAGAATTAAAGTTACACCAGCAAACCACCAAACAAACTGAAGAAGAAGAAAAAAATGATCACGAATATAATCACACTTGGGTCTTAAAGGCATTCGGGCCTGTGCTGAAATTTATTCTATGCCATTTAGAAAATGAAATTGTTTAGAGGTGACAGTGTTATCTGTTATTTCCTTTAGCGTGCATCACCTATACTTAAGCGGAAAGGAACTTCATTTCCCCCCTCGTCTCGCATTTCATGCTCAATCATCGCAAAGTCTGCATTTGCAAGGCCACTGAAAGTTGTGAGAAAACAGATAGCAGATAGAAGACAAAAAGCCATTTTCAGTGCTGTAGTGTGAGATTGTACATCAAACACAGCAAAAAAGAACATATTGAATCTTTGAAAGTTTTTTTCTGACATAATTAGTTTGGTTCAGCCTGTTTTCACTTCTTGGAAAGCTCACCCAAAGCTAGGTAGATTACATCTACACTGTAAAAACCTGCTTTTACTAATGGATGGTTTTAGGCTCATATTCAGTACTGTAGGTGTAAGTTCATAAACTCACTGAAGAGGAGGGGTGTGCTCTCCTCACCAGTAATATACCAACCACGCAAGGGATGGTGTGCTACTTTCATTGTAAAACTTTCACTGTGAACTATTTTCAGTTTATTATAAGGTGAAACAAAAACCTATCCGAACTGTTTTTATTTTAAATGTTTAAGTAACTGTTCCTACCTCTGTTAAGGAAAATACGTAATTTTATCTAGTTCATTTTTTATTGCTGCTTTGATTTTAATTTAACAAGCAAATAACAAATAATGTCTAAATTTAGTGCTAGTTTTCAGGAGCACATTGTCCAGTTTAGTTTTTTAAACACTAGGCTAATACCTGAAATCTTAAAGGCTGATAGTTGATAGTCAGGACATGTAGCCTTCTTGCACTGGGCTGCTTAACAGATCAGCTCATAATTAGCTAGGAGCTATCAGTCATATCATTTTCTGCAGGACACCAAATGGTAACAGCTAACTATTACCAGCACATAGTTAGCACCTAGCATACTATGTGCTAACTATGTGCAGATAGTTAAGGTACATAGTTAGCTTCTACAGCTATCTACGTGCTGTAGAAGCACATAGTTAGCTTCTACAGTTAGAAACTAACTATGTGCTCCTAGTTAATGGAGTTAGCACCTAGCTAATTCCATAGCTATCTATGGAGTTAGCCTCTAGCTATGTGCAAGGAGCTAACTATGTCCTGGTCATAGTTAGTTCTTACAGTTTGGTGTCCCGCAGAAAGTTATATGACTGATATGTTTATATAGGTTTCTTATAGATTTTTAAAATATGCCAGTTCACTTAAAGGTACAAAATGCTATAAAACTTGTGTTTTTGAAAATTTCTGTGTTGGAGCAGAATTTAAATTTGTTCCCATCTTAAATTAGCTAATGCTAACCTCAAATGTGCTAGTAAGCTTAGCTTCTTATCACTGAGGCAGCAGCATGCTATTTTGTCAGAATAGAGTTAAAAAATTCATTATTTTACGTCGTAAGCACAGAACAACGCTTTAACTACTTAAAAAATGTCAATAATTAAGTTGCCTAAGTGCTTAAATAAATTATAGATTCCAGTATTTCTGTTCACAGATTTTTTACTGAGAAGCATTATCTACTCAAATAAATTGCATAGAAATTGTTTAAACAAATACATTTTGTCAGTTTTTTTGAAACAGCCTCCATTTTGGTATTGCATAGAAACATGTGGGGGAAGGACCGATGAAGGAATCACCTAACACTCTTTAACCTTCCTTCGTGTCTGGGATAAGAAGTTGGAAAAATTTGCCGCTTTTGAAAAAAGGATGACATGCTGGACAAACTACGTAAAGCACAACTAGAATTAAATTAAGTAATTAAGAAAAAGAAACAATTCCCAGTAGATTTTGAAAAGAAAAGGTTGGACATGGTAATAAATCAGATAGCTTTGTAGCTAACCAGCTAAAATAAATAAAGAAAAACAATTAAATTTGCTGTTAAAGGCTTGACTAGGAATACAGTCTATGATCCTGAAATAGCGAAGATATTCAACATATCTTTCTGAATATTCAGGATATGGATGCAATGGCCATCTTTGGTCACTATGGCACGTTGACACACACAAGCGTGCTCACACATACACATACACAGGTTTAAGATTCAGGTGTTTTACAGATACTGTTGCCACTAAATACATCTGGTCTTTACTTGTACCATGTGCTTTTCAGCAATGTTATAATAATGATTATTATTATTCCATGCCTCCTATCAGAAGACATTCAGAGCACAATCTTATTAGTAGAAGGGAAAATACAAATCACAAATGCAAATTAGGGCACAACCAAAGCACCAGTAGACATTCTCACTATGAGCCAAAATGAAACAACTGTACAAGCCTTCAAAAATGTCTTCAGTTCTTTTGATGTTGAACCCTCCCATCCCCCCCATAAAAACAAACAAAAAAACAGTGCTGATATTTCTGAAAAACAATATCTTGCCAGGTAATGTTTGAAAGCACCTTCAGGCACAGAAAAAACACCTCATAACTACCTTAAAACAAGGTTAAAATATTAATAATTAAGCTGAGGGAGATGAAGCCCATTGACTGCCTCTTGGTGGTAATTTTATCGTCAATTGCCTACTTTTAGATCTAAAAAACGTAAATACTGCCGTTACTTCAAGTCACGTGGAGTCCAGACAATCCTAGCACAGCGGAATAATAGATATAGAACAGATTAGGAAACAATAAAAAACCCTCTGAGGAGCACCAACAAAGTGTCTGAGAGAGCCACTAAGTTAACACAATGACAGAGCGGGCTGAGAATGGGTCGTTCATTAAGGGATCCATGCTACTGTTTTTGCAAATTAGGCATGTTCGTCTTGTGGGAATTCTGACGGTAAAGCCATGCCGTTTTTAACTCTCACATTTTAACTGTCAGAGAGCTCAAAGAGAGGGGAAAAAACAACCCGAGAAGGTTGGCACGTCAGAGAGAGAGAGAAAAAAAACATGAAACAACAACAAAAAAGAAAAAAAAAAAAAATCATTGGGCAATATTCTTAACACCTTCAGTTGCAAACCACAGACGCACAAGTGGCACGCCGTCTGTATTCTGACAGTGAGGATTGTGGCTGAAAGTCAGTGTCTGACTGAAGCAGAAATCTGGGTCAGACCCCACAGATCTGCTCGTGCCCCCACACTTTTCTGCAAGCCGGCTCGGTTGTTTTTCCTCTCAGTTTCACCAAGCAGCCTGACATTTGAGTGGTTCTCATGAGGACACAGCACATCCGAGGCCCGGTGCGTCACCTTGCCAACGCCAGTTATTAGTAAGCTCTGGGTTTCTAATGGTATTACACTTACGCTGCCAGATTTCCCACAGTCGTCTGCAATAACATAAGAAAGAAAGAAAAAAGAAGTTGTTTATGAGGAAATGTGTGTGGAGTGTGATGGCAGGAATCCAATCAGGGTACGGTGTGGCATTATGCAACATTTTCTCTTTATTCGACCTTGCGGCCTGCTTCTTCTCTTCCTGCTGATGTCCGTTTTCCCACTGGACGGGGAAATTAATAATCTCCTCAGATTTGACAGAGAATTAATCAAGCGCAGCTTCCTTAGCAGTGTAATCACACTTAGCAAGCCGAGAACCCCCGTTGTGTCATGCGAGCCTCGGCAGACTGTGACAGAAAACAGAAGAAGTGATAGTGAAGAGCCTTTGGCAGCATTTGCAAAGAAACAGGACTTGTTTGCAGTTGCCTGGCTTATCTTATCAGGAATCAGGAGCTCTGTGAAGAATCTGCAGGTACGGCGGAGTAAAGAGGCTCAACCACTGGAACTTTTAGTGAAATGTGATCCCAGTGTGATAACCTGTTGCCATATTCACAACTCTAAAATAGATGTTAACATGTTGATTATGTTGCCTTGTTATTTTTATTCTTTCTTTCTGATTTCTTACAAAAATCACTTTTTTGTCTAAAAACAAGTGTAAAAAAATTTGAAATTTTAATTTAATTGTATTTTATACTATTTGCCAGCCTGACAGTTTTGATACTTCAGGACAATTCAACCCTGCATCTGTTGGTACTTCAACCAATTTTTACATTGTCATCATCAAAAGCCACTATAGGCTGAAATTTTTTCTCTTTTCAACAAATGTAATCAATTGAAAAGCTCTACGCACACTTGATGTGAGCTATTTACATATCCTGTGTGAAAATACAAATATAATTTTTTCCCCATGGTCTGACACTAAATCAGTCTAAGCTTTTCCTATTTAGGCCAGTTAGGATTACCAAAATTGTTGGTAATCCGGTCTTGGTGCAATGCTCAGGAGGAGTTCAGCAGATGTCACGTTCGGTCAGACCGTCAGTTCCCAAAACCACACCAAAAAAGAAAACATAAAATCTCACACGGGTTCAGTGTGACACCGCTGGACCGTGCACAGAGTAAAAAGCTTGTGAGGTTTAAATGACCCTGTCTCTTAGGACCGTGGGAGCAGTTTGGGAAATCCCACATAATCATTTCATGATTTTGTAGGCTTCTAATAGGTTAATAGAAAACATTTTAGCTAAATGAAGGCACATCTGGAAGGATTTTAATGCAACACTGCAAAAAATCTGCTTCCTTATGTCAGATAATGGAGAAATTTAAGAAAATTAGCACAGAATGTCAGGCAGATAACTAGTCAAAAATATAGTCAAGTATTCACCATGGTAAAGTCCAACCTTTACATCATTCTGGAAGGGGGCAGGCAGTTATAAAAACTGTGTAGCAACCCCAGAACAAAACTGAAATATCATAGGAAGATGCTGGCTGATGATGGTTAGGGAGTTTCATCCACAGTGAAAGATGCCCTGTATCAAGATAGACTCAAAGGCCCCTCTGGGACAAAGAAGGCAAACCTTCAAAAACAAATTAAAAGCCAGATTACGGTTTGCAAATACACTGAGGGACATTTGGAGAAAAATGGGAGAGGCTTGCAGGTCTCACAGTGACGCACAGCAATGGCACCATCATGTTGTGGGGCTGCTTTGCTACACACTAAACTGGTGCAGTTCACAAACCAGATGGCATCATGAGGAAATATTATGCAGAAATATTAAAGCAGCAGCAAAAGACATCAGACAGGAAGTTAAAGCTGGGGCACAAATGGGCCATCTAGTATATATTAAATTAGTTACAGAGTGGTTTAAAGACAACAAAATTTGATGCTTTGGAAGGGCAGAAAACTTTGTGGGTAATTGAAAAGTCTTGTGCGTGCAAGGCAGCCTACAAACCTGACTCAGTTCCTTTGTCAGGACGAGTGGGGCAAAATTTCAGCTAACTATTGTGAGGAGCTTGTGGATTATAAACAAAACATTTGACACAAGTCATAAAATTTGAAGGCAGCTGTAGTAAATGTTACGGAAATGGATGTGAACTTCTGAAGCTGAAGAAAGTTGAAAAAAAAAAAATGGTGGTAATCCTAATTGACAAAGTTTAATCTGGTGTAATTTAGGACAGAGGATCCAAAGATTATTTGTCAACTGTATGCAATTCTCTTCTTTGAAAAACATATACTGCTCTCCGAAAATAAAAAGGGGCGCATTTCATCCGAATCAAGTCTTACACGGCACGGTGGTTGTGTAACTCCAGAACACACATTTGCAAGCAGTGTCACCCAATTCTGAGCAAGAGTGAGGTTAATGAGAAGTACTGATGAGACTTTCATCTTTGTTTTTTTTTTTTGGACGCGTGGCACATCTGTGACAAATATATCAGCTGTTTACGCGAAATAGCTCAGTGGAGCTTTAAGCAGAAAGTGGTTCTGCTTTCGGCTGCGTTGACCTCAGTAGCTTACCACAGGCCTGATCACAGTTTGCAGGGCATGGTCTGCGAGCGCATCTCTGCTCTAGTATATAGACACAGGAAGGGTAAACCAAAAAACTAAGGGGTACGTGTGCGCCATGCTGGGTGAAGAATCTGGACCACCAATGGTAGCAGTGATTACAGATTACTAAAACATGTTCTAGGGGTACTTTTAGAAAAACCAGGAGAGAAAAAAGCCAAGCAACGACAATACAGAAGTTAAGTTTCTGTTTTATCTTCATGGTGCTTAAGAGTGTCTTATCAAACTCGTGTCTGTGTCTATTCAAACACTCCTTCCCTGTCGCTGTCCCTGACCCTGTAACCCTCTCCTCTGAACTCCAAGACATCACAAAGGTCACAACTGCAACTCAAATCTTGAGGAAAAGAGTGTTTGAGGTGGGAAAGCCAACTCCCCTTTTGGGTATACAGAAAGTCCAGTTGTTCTTGGCCAAAGCGTGACTCTTCGACTCGGAGAGCAGAATGTTTGCCCCCCGTTGGCCCTGCTTTATTAGAGGGAGGAGGGGACCATGAGGGTTGCATTGAGTTTATAGCTGCAGCTGGGAGGTCAGCTTTCCTTTGGGACAATGCGAGGATATGAGTGTTTGATGACAAGCAATGATAAGGGGTTGAATCTGTGTACGCAATTGTGGGAAGTGAAGAGGGAACCAGTACAAGGGCAGTCGCTCTTTTTCGTCTTCTCCCTGTATTTCTGAGGAGTGCAGCCACATGTCTTGTGTTAAAGTGTGAAGGATATTCCTTCCTTCTCACATCTATCAGGTGATAGAGCGATGATACAACGGCGAGCCCTCTACCTTTTCTCTTGGTAGGTCTAAAGTAGAAGCACCAGAAGTCCTTCACAGAAGCATTCGTACATCGTTTCTTTTGTCACTTCAAAACCACAAACTTCTATGCATTTTGGTGAGATTTCATCTGAAAGATGAACAGAAAGTAGTGCATAACTGTCTTACTCATGACAATAACATCTAATTGCTACATGGTTTAGACCACAATAGACTCTGAGCATATCTCGGTCTAACAGCCAGATGTAGACGTAGGGTGTCACTTGTGGTCTGCTGTAGGCCCTGTTAACTTTAACGTGTTCTAATTGTTGCGTATAATGTTTAATCTGACTTTCTGTTGAACCGGATGCCAAAACGGATCCGGTGTGTCTTGGCCTTTAGTTCTTCACGATGAGTTTGGCAGATTAGGTGGGTTGTCATGTGTCAGTAGACTTGCAGTTGTACCATACTCTTCTTTTTCATATAGGGAATTAAACAGAGCTCTGTGAAATGTTCAAATTAGGTTATTTGATAAACTAATTCTGCTTTACGTTTCTAGGCAACTTTCTCCCTGACCTGTCTGCTGTGTTTAAACGAGACATGTTTTTAGTCAGGCGGAGAAGGCAATGACCAAAATTGATTAAAAAAAAAAAAAGGAAGTAAAAAAATTTATTACAACAAAATATGCACAAAAATAGAAGTTTTTCTGCTTGCTCTCCTTTAAGAAACATTTGGAAGAAACATGCAGGTCTTTTGAGCTCCAATCATGCAACAGCTTCACAGTTTTACCCAGAGACATGTTCATTTGTCTACATGATCCTGTTTATTCACTTATGTTCTCAACCAAACCTCTGAGACCTCCACAAACCATCTGGATTTAGAGTTAGTGTTATAAAATGTACTAATTATTTGAGAAAAAGGAGATTAATCCAAAGTGAGCCTCTGATTTATTTATTTATTTATTTTTTACAAAAAAAGTACCCTTTTCCATCCACTTCATGATTATGCTCTGCTTTTTGTTCGTCTCTCACAAAAACCCCAATAAGCTACACTGGAGGTGATGATGGTAACGCTACAAAAAGATGTCTGAATACTTTCCCATAGTGTTGCTGAGTTTCGCATTGTGTTACCTTTTCTTTCATTTTCAAATCGGTTTAAGTCTTGATAAGCTTGACAATAATCAAGACCCATCTAACGGTTTCCCTCTAAACCATAGCAGAGATTTCCCGTTGCGCAGTCTAAAAATAAAGCATAACACGATGGTTTCTCTGACCTGGATCCAAACCGTTTACGCCAGGCGGCTCCTTCGTGTGCGCTCAGGCCTCGTGAGACGAGGCGCTGACTGGATGTGATGAGTTTTGGACGTGTGTTACAGTATGTACCTGGCCCGGTTTCCTGCGGGGAGGGGAGGAAACCTGGACTCCTCATCAGCGCTCAGAGAGTCCATGTGTTTCCTGAACCGCTTTCAATAATGAGCGAACGCACATCCTCCTGGAGGCGTTTTGTCTGCTCCCGTAGCCCGCATCAAGACCTTGGACTGTCTCCTGAACAATATCCTGGGGAATCCTCCTTCTCCTGGACGACAAATCAGCCAGTCATTTAGATAGCTGTATCTCACCGTCTAGACATGCCAGGCACCTCGGAGGTATCGCCTGAAACAATGCAGCGTTATTTGCTGTTGAAGTGATAAACCTTCAACTCTGGTGTGGAATTTTTACACTGTTGTAAGAGGATTTGGCTGGATATGATCTGCCTGGCATCTACCTGCGGTCATCTAAGAAAAACCTTTAAACTAGAGACGCACCGATCTGGTATTAATGTGCCGATATTGAAAAGAATTCTAGATAGGGTATCGGTGACAATACGCCCAAGCTATAAGGGCAGATCTAGTCAGTCTAATTGTATGCTTTGTACTCTGACGGAGATCATGCTTTATTATTTATTTAACAATATAATAAGAATTCCTAATTGCATTTTCTGAACCATTTGAAAGAAGATTTGTTGCAGTTTATTTTTTTTACATGTTTGACCAAGGTAGTCTGTTTTTGTCAGTTTCTGTTTTATTATTTCTTTTACATTGGCTGTAATACTGCAGCCTTCTAAGATCCAATACCAAAATTATTCCAATTCAGGCCGTAGGTGGCAACAGGTGGCTCGTTTCTTGAACGCACTTTGCACTTGATTGTTTGAAAAATAATGTTTGTAGTTTATTGCTAGCAAAAACATAGAACAATAACTAAAAAAAAATCTATTACAACTCAGATGAAAATGAAAGTTAACTTGATCTGACCCACAAACGATTGTGGGTGGCAACAGGTGGTTTGCCTTAATTGGAATCATTTTGATTTTGGTTCTTAGGAGGCCATGACATTTAAGTCTAAAAATTACTAGAAAAAAACTCTGGTCGTCACGCCCGACATTTCACAAACAAAAGACATCTGCACCACGCCCTCCGGGTGTGTTCTTAATCTCTTAAATTAATCAGGGGTTCTAAAAGTTACCAAAGTAATCTTAACCACTCAAAATAAAAAAAAAATATTTCAGATTTTGGATCCAAATTAACTTAAGTATGTTCTAACTGCCTAAAGAAAAAACTAAATTGATTGTCATTCTGGTATCAACCGATATCAAACCTCAGATATCAGTGTCAGTATTGGAAGTGAAAAAAGTGGATCAGTGCATCCTTACTTTAAACGAGAATAATCCACTAGGTGGGACAGGGGGGTTGTTAAGAGGGGACGTTTAGGATTTAATGTATCAGCAGTAAAATCTAGCAAGTCATGCAACACCCACGTCATCCCAGTCTTTTATGGGCAGCAAGAACCTAGTAAGTAACCACTTCCTGTAGAAACGCACCACAAAATGTGTCACTTCCTAGCCAGTTACCCCTCCAATCTTTCATCAGGGTTTGATAAGCCCTCTGGGGATTATGTTCAAAGACCCTGAATGTGGTCTTTTGGAGTCTGGCTCCCAATGGGCAGGAGCAGATTAGTGTTTTACTGTAATCTTCTAGCAACAGCGTGATCACTAATGTGACTGGATCAGGTATTTAACAAACACCAGCAGATGGGTTTATGTACGCAAATAATTTCACATATAAGCAAGCCAAAGTCAATTAAAGACGCTTCTCGGTTACAAGAATAAGTGGGGAGAGAGTTGGTGGGGGGGTGTCAAAACTATAGCAACAGAGGAAACTGCACCAAACAGGCCACATGTGGACACACAATGTGCCTCTCTATGTTAAACACCCATTATTCTAGACGCTAACTTGCATTTGGATCAGGCAATACGTAGAGTAGGAGAATGGATAAGATTTCCTTTTGTGATGTAACGGGTTTGAAACAGAACATTGCTAAAAACAACCAGTGATGTAATGGGAAATCGGAAGAAAAAAGAAACACCCACTGCCGAGCCGACTATCAGCATCTTGAGCTCTTTGGGAGGAAGGCGAGCCTAGGCAGGAAAAGCTCCTGTAGCGCCTCCACAAGACTTCCTGTCAATGAAAAGACACTTTGGGGTTGAGAAGGCTTACAAGGTGCAAACCGGTGTTTCATTTACATTCCAGCATTTAAAGAAAGAAGAAGCTTCCATGTGCTTATTTTCAGCTAAACAGAAGGCCTAAGGGGCACATTTTTTAGGGAACAGCTGAAAGAAAAGAAAGAAAATACAAGCGAGGAATGTTGTGGTGGAGTTGGCCAAAGACGGCCTGAATTGTGTAACGGCTTTAAAAAAACATAGAATCACATGCAGTTTATTCAGACTGTCCCTGGTTTTAATAACTGAGCTGATTTGGGATTTACTCTGTCAACAATCTGTTGTTTACATTTGAAATAATACCCCGACCCCAAAAAAAAAAAAAAAAAGATCAGAAAAACGGTTCTGTTGTTGGTTAGCTCATCATTGACCGTCAATGAGAAATTGAGAAATTCCGGGATTTGGGGATTTTCCGTTATTGCGGTTATGGAGACTGAATGAGTGGGAGGTTGGGGGTTTCATATGATCTGGTCCAATCAAAGTGGTGAACATGATGCAGCATGAAGACACAATTAGAAGATAGAAGCACCTACTTTGGACTATTTCAGCTTTCATGCCCATGTGCTACTGGGTTGCTATACTTATGAGCAAGACTTTTCATGTGGAGACCAAACATGGAGGAGCAGCATTCAGCTTCTGTGCACCACAAATCGACAAAATGTAATGTTTGTTTCTTATTTCTCAATTGGTTACAGTAAGTTGTTTTTATGACTTTTTGTTTTTGTGTTTTTTTGATGTAAAGCACTTTGAACTGCCTTCTTGCTGAAATGTGCTACAGAAAAAAAATCTTGACTGACTGATTATGAGCTATTTTTTGTATCAGGTTTGCAGAATGCAGTCAGTTTCTCAACAAATATCAAACATAGATGGATCGACTCAAAAATATTGACAATATCGATACCAAGTCGGTATTACTATCGTATCAATAGTAGCATAATATTGATGCTTTAGTTTCAAATTTCTTTTTGAAGTGTAATTTTACTTCAGTGTGGTACTTTCTAAAGAAAATTGCTTTGAATTTGTTGTCAAATGATAATTTTTTTGGACTTTGTTTATTTAGAAATCAATGCGCACAAATTTGTTTTGCTTTTATGTTAACTATGCACATCGTATTAATCTTATTAAAGTATTTTGTAGAGATCTATTCGTTTTACCCACCTTTTGTCCTAGGTTTTAGCAAAATAATTCAAGCAAAAGAGAAAAAAAAAACACAAAGGCATCTAAAAGTCAAAAATTTGATGATAAATAAACCTTAAACAATAAGTATCTGTATTGGTGGCAGAACAATACTGGCCCTGTATTTATTTACTCTCAGATTGATACCAAAAGTAAGAAACAACAAAGGGAAACTGTACTTCCCACACCTCGTCTTGAAATCTTTGGGCTGCAAAACGGTGAAAGAAAGCAAGACTTTCAGTCGCCACAGCAGGTATTAAAATAAAACTAAATTAAAATTAGGGTTAGGATTAGGGTAACTGAGAAATGTAAGAGTGAGAAAAGGAAGACAGCTTGATCACCGTACTACTGCTGCGCCGAACCACACCGGCGGCATTTGTGATACGTGAGAGGATTTAATGCATAACGGAAACATTATCAGTCTCAGCTTTCAGAGACAAGACAGCAGGACTTGCACTATCCTCGTTGGGGAAGTGCATTTTTCGGATTAAGAGTCCAAACATGATGGGCATAAAGGAAACGCATCAAAAGGAGAAAAACAACAGGAAACAGATGATAACTCTCTATGTGTGCTGACCCTCGGACATGTAGGATCACAGGTCAGCCAAGATCGGCCTCCCTAGATTCTGCTAATGCTGATAATCACTAATCAATCACAAGATAAATTGGGATTCTAAAGGTTAGGAGGCAATTCCTCATTCCATCGTGATTTGGAATCAGAGACGTCAGACATTTGTGAAACTGGAGTAGATCAGTAGGTTTTAGGAAACAATTCAATTTCATGATCCATTAAGAAGGGATTTTTATATATTACTCCGAATTGTTTAGAATAAACACTCAAAGTGAGAATTTAAAGATTGTGAAATAAATCCAGGACAAAATCAAGATTTGTTTTAATAGTTGCTATTTTTAATGAAGGGATGTTAAAACAAATAAAGATAATACACTTGATTTGGGCGACTGTGGCTCTGTGGGAAGAGTAGTTGTCTTGTGATCGGAAGGTTGTAGGTTCAATTCCAGCTTCCTCCTGCCCCATGTCGATGTGCCCTTGGGCAAGGCACTTAACCCCA
>CAEGAE010096476.1:0-39735 GCA_903067095.1 Girardinus metallicus
GATAGATAGATAGATAGATAGATAGATAGATAGATAGATAGATAGATAGATAGATAGATAGATAGATAGATAGATATTTGTTTTTCCCATCTTCAGGTGTGCTCTTGAACCCATCACTATCGCTCTGTGCGCGTTCACGCAGCCCCTCTGCGCGTCCCAGTCATGTGACAACACCTCAGCACGCCTGCGCACAGAAATAGAAGATGGCGGAGAGTGCGGACCTGAAGGTAAGGCGCAGCCTGAAATTATTACAAATTTAAGCCGGTCCTGCAGCATTTCATTGTGGCTCCGTGCAGTTCTGGAGCGGACTGGGTGTCGGGAGGGCTGGGAGCCTGTCGGGTTGAACGTTTCCCACCGAAACGCGGCGAAAACTTTTTTTTTTCCCCCCTCAATCCGCCAACAAGCTCCTGCGAACATGTTTATGTTGATGTTGAGAGGCGCTGGTTTGGCTGAAACGGACGGTCTTCCCCAGCGCGCCAGCTCCGTCCCGGGCGCCTGTCACTCGCCCCGGTTCCTGCTGGGTCTGTAGGAGTTAAAACGGTGGTTTTTGTGCGAGTTTCTCCTGCGTGCCGGGGCGGTTTTGACGCGGCGGCTGCCTCCAGACTGCGAGGCGGGTTGGATGTAACGAGAGCAGCTTGTTCACACCTGTGAATTCTTAGTTTAAAAACCGGCTCATAATTACGGGCTTGTCCGTAACCCAGAGATTGTTGTCGGCATGCAGCTTCGTTTTAGGGCAGAGGCCCAGTCCGCCTGCAGGTGGATGCAGCTCACCTGGACCAATAAGCCTGAGCTCCAGTTTACCTGTTGATGATCCAACACACCTATTTGTGTAACGGTGCGCTGGCTGCTCACTCCCGTTATTCCAGGATCGGTCTTTACATGAGCGCCGGGAATGATTTAATTCATTGATTGTCTTATTTATAGCTTCTCTTACACCGGTTTCTTGGATCTATCCAACCTCCTCCATGTCAGCTGCTGCTGTTCAAGCACCGTAACAACTGGGTGCGTTTTCTTTAGTGGTTTGCACCGATTAGATTTGTCGTGGCCGATATTTATATATGTGTCTGGTTTTGCAGCGAAGGTTGTCTTATGCTAGTTGGAATTAAACCACAGTGAAGTGTTAATTACATATGCTGTTTGAATTGGTCCTCACATGGCTGAATAAAATTCATTTTGTCACTGAAATCAGTGGGAAAAAAAAAAAGAGTTTTCCATTGAAATCCTACAGATTGCATAAAACTGATTACAATGTTATCCTCTGTTCAGTCTCTCTTTTTTCTTTTTTTTTGTCAGATTGTTTTTGTTAAATTGAATCATTGCACCGAGCTAGATTCTCTTAGTTGAATTGCCAAAGGAAACAGTGGGAATTGTTTGTTTGAGGGTAAAATAAAGGGCCCAGGTTTTGTAATAATTGGACTGCTTACCAGAACTGGCCCAGTTCTGACATCTTTAGTTCTATTTTCATCACCACTTCTTCTAGGTAAATTCTTCTCTGCTAGCAAATTCTGAAACTTTATGGATTTCTTCTGTGTGACTTCAATCTCGTTATTAAGATAAGTCTTGGGAAGCTAGCTGCGTAAAGACAAATTAATTTGACTTTCTTTGTCTTTTTAAAAAGGTTCAGCCAAACACTGTGTTTGCAGATCAGCCCAGGGCTAGAAAACCTACGTACAAAGGCCCGTTTGGGTTGTTGTTAAGATGTAACATTGTTTGATGTGCTGTCCTGGAAGAAATAAACTTGAATTCAATTGAAATTTCATAGTAAATTCATCAATAGGTAAGGCTAGAAATGAGTGGATAAGCTAACAGTGTTGTTAAAAGTGATGGAAATATCAGATGATTAAACACGAAGATTTTAAAGTAAACATTGAAAGACTTTCTGCTTCTAACGCTTGATTATTTTACGACACTTAAGCAAGTAGTGGTCTCAGCTTTAGGTGTAAGCTCTGGGTTTGTGTGGGAATAGAGTTCATACACAGTTGTGAAAAAGTATGGAACATGTTTTCAGACTTTTTCCTCCTGTTTATTTAAAAGATTGAAGACTTCCGTTTCTAATAAATAAATGTCAATTTGGTTATATTGAAATGCCGTGCTGCGTTTTGTTTTGCGTCCATGAAACCAATCCATGGAACACTGAGCTCTTACTCGATCCCAAAATGATCTGGGGAAATGGTTGGATTTCAGTAGGTTGTCTTCAAATCTGAAAAGAGTTGTGGAAAAACAAAAATGAGCATGGCAAAATGTTTCCAGGCTTCTTGGATTGCCTCATTTTATGACCTAAAAGATAAAATATCAGAGTTTGGGAGAAAAAGCATGCTTTCTCTCACACACCCACACACACCCACACACACGCACACACACGCACACAGGTGTTTGGATTCAGTTGTTTACAGATGCACTCCATATTGGGCTGTGGTTGCCACTATATACATCTTGAATTAATTAATGCCATTTGCTTTTCATTGATAATGTTGTTATATATGTGTACTGTATGTTTTTTTTTCTTTTTTAATTGCTGTAGTTTCTCGGTTCTGTTTTTTTCCTCTCTTCCTGCAGGTGTAGAAGCAGACATCTATGGTGTCGTATTCGCTTTCTTCGTTTTCCTCGTCTGTTTGTATCTCCTTTCTCTGTAAACTTTTTCTTGCCGTACTTTGCTCCCTTTCTTTTTCTCTCTTCTTGCCTTTCCTTTCTGTCGCTCTGTCCATTGCATTTGAAATAAACCCAATGCAATTTCTGATCCAAGTTTATATAAAGATGTCACTGATGAACTTCTTTGGCACTCGGACAGCAATTCAATTCTGAGTGCCACATCGCCGGACAGGATGTAGAAGAAAGATCAGAGGAATAAAGGACTCTTTATTTATTTTACATCCTTCATTTTTGTTTCGTCACATTAAAGGTTACAATTTCGTTAAGACTTATTGGTAGTTGTGGTTTTTGTTTGTCCAACAGAGAAGCATCTAACAAATTCATTCTTCGATCTGGGTTTAAATTTTTTGCTTTGTTTTTGTATAAAAATATCAATGTTACAAAAACCCAACGGAAAAGTAATGAAAATGTTTGTAGTTAAGAAACCCTGTTACTAAATTATTCACTCTTGCCTTCTTCCCAATTTAAACACAAGTGTTAAGTATGTCCCTAGGCGATGGAGCCACAAAGTCCTGAACATCCATGATGCACAAGACTCTTTGTAGCATAGAAATTCACAACATCTCTGACCAAGAAGCGCACAAACATTATGTGAACGAAGAAAAGTATGCAAAGGTCGGTGAGCGTTAAGCGTGGAAAAGGCATTCAGTGTGACAGAAAGATGTCCAGAGAGAAACTAAAAGCGACGTGGTGATGGTAACGTTGTCTCTGTACGAGAGTTGAAATTGCTCTGGCCTCCACTGACCATCATTACTTTCAGATGTGCGGCTTTAGACGCACGTATTTTTTGTACGACTCAAAGTGTTTTCTGGCAGCCATTGACACAGCCGTTTGTTCTCGTGGATTTGTCATCCTCGTGACATCAGCGATGCATCTTAAACGAACTGATTGCTTTAGATCTGCGTTCGGTTCAGGTTTCGTGCTGATACATCAAACTGGACGTTTTCATGCTAGTGAAGCATTAGCGCTCATAAAGTCCCAACATATTTACAATAACGGTGATTTATCTACTTCCTCTCTCATTTTGTTTGGAAATAAATAACTGAGCCATCATACTTTTAATTCTGTTTCATACTTTATGGAGGAAAGTTGACCTTTCAAAATGAGAGAGTTTTTCTCTCCGTGTGAATCCTTGTGAGCAGAACTAGCAAATTTACAGTGTGGAGATTTATAATGTGTGTAAACAACTGTTTGCGTTCCATCATCTGCCGAAACAGTTTTTGCCCCGATCATATCACGTCCTCTTAATATAATATATATATATTTTTTTTGCTGTCTGCGGAAATGAGTCATCATAAAGTTTTACTTGCTATATAAAACATCACAAAATTATGAGAAAAAGAGCCAGCCACATCTTTCAAAAGCTCATTGCAAAGTTTTTTATGATGTCGGCTTTTATGGAATATGCAAAAAAACTCAGTGAAGATGTTTTTTGAAAACTTTAATTTTTTTTTTTCCCTTAAGCAGATCAAATATCTTACCTGCTTTCAAGAACCATAACTAATAGGTTTAATAACATCCTGGCTTAAATGGTAGCAGTTTGCAGAAGCTTGAACTTATGACCTATCATGTTCATTAAGTCTCACTTGTGTGAAATATTTTGTTTTTTTAAATTTGCATGCACCTAAGCGAGCATTACGACTTCATATTTGTTGAGCGTTGCTTTGAATCTTGCGGCTACCTGGAGTTGGGTCTGTCCTAAAGGGGATTGAAGCAGATTTAAACACTTCCAACGTTGTTTCATTCAGTTAAAACTCCCCTCATGCTAAAGAAAATCCATCCCCAGGACATTAGGAAGAGGCGATTATGCTTTTTTCATTTATTAGTCTCCTGGTTGTAAAGTTTAATACTTTACATCCTGAATCAATGCATAAAGCTGCCGTGCAGTCATCTCCGATAAAATCCTCACGAAAGCCTCTGATGTTGTTAACTCCCCCGACCGCCCGCTCTCCCCAACATGTCCTGTTGCATCGCATTTTGTTTGAGAGGAGTCTCGATCCGCCTTTAGCTCCTTTGAACTGTCTTCTTTCTTCTCCGGAGCTGCTGCAGCAGCAACCTGGCAATACAAATGACTGTCTATGTGCAGGCAGCTTATAGGTGGAGACAGTCTATTTGTAGAGCCTCTGGCTAGGTTAATCCCTAATGATACAGGCCCTCGTCTTTGCTTCCCTACATCCTTTCAACACCTGCCTATTTCTTTTATTGCCGTTGTCATTATCGCCGCACTTAATTTCCAGTTCGAGCAGAATGAGAAGTTCAGGTGGAAATGTCAGATTGTGTGGTTGCTGTTCTCCTGAATGCTGCATGGAGCTTTTTAAGATGTAAAGGTTTAGATGCGAAGCTTTTTACCCAACCCAGAAAAAGAGGGAAATATATGCATATATAAAGAAACTTGACAAATGGAGTTACGATGTGTAGCTGCGCCAAAACAGATGTGATAAACCACACAATGCCAAACCTGATGCAGATGTTGCATGTTTCTTCTGCTCCAGAGATGTCAGAGATGTTTAGCGTTGGAACATCTGGTGCAAACTGTTGTAGACGGTTTGTTGCCTTTTTACCCATGTTCTCAGTATTCAGGGAGGTTCACCAGTCGGCCTGCCAGACAAAGATAACAAACATGTTTTGTCACTTCAGGCAACGTGATATATGTTCTACATGTTCCGCCCAGTCAAAGCGCCATTCGAGCTCCATTATCGTCAGACTTTTCTCGCCCCGCGAGAGTACACCCCTGTCTGCAGCCATCGACTTTTGTGTGGTTTTCGCAGAGATGGAGCTTTCCTTAATTCCTGCGGTGATTTTAGTTGCACAGTGCTGTTGCTGTGGAAACATGTCACATTTGAGATGGACATGTGGGTAGGCAGCAGTGTGGAGCTCAATAGCTTGTTTCCAACTGGAGGAACGAGAGAGAGAGAGAGAAAAGGCATTTTTCTTCCAGCATATTTTCCAGGACGTTGAGTTATTTCAGGTATTAGAGATGTTTTGCTGGGAAACAAGAAAAGGTAAATGGTTGAAAAGTTGGGTTCATCAAAGAGTATTCCTTCCTTTCTACTGTGGCACACATCAGGAGCGCTGTGTGTTCAGAATCAATAAATCCCTCCATCTGCAGCTTTCTGCAATGGAGATTTGTCACTTTTATGACTTATCTTGCGCTTATTATTGTTATTATTATTTGCTGCTGTGTGGCACAACAGTCAGAGAATAACGTACACCAGCGTTAGTATCCAAGTCCTAATCAATCTCAGCCACAGTCAGACTCTCTATTCAGGACTCTCTCTCTGCAGTATGATGGACCACATTTATTGAGATTTTATATTTTATAGCACCAAAATATTTAATAAACATCAGCAAAAAATACAGTGCTTTCATGTTTTATTTGCTAAATAAGAAAAACATGACAAAAATGAAATATACTACTCAGGGTTTCCCCCAGAAAACTTGCTAAGCCCAGTTCTTGGGGCCCAAAGCAGTCATTCAGCGGTCTGCATTGTTTTTAAATTAAAAAATGTTTAAAGTTGACAGGAAATTCGAAAATATAACTTGATTGGAAGATTGAAAGTTTAATACCTAAACACAACTATAATTCTTCTTTTATTTTTTTTTTATTTTAAAGCAATAATAAAAAAAACCCTGAAATAAATAAACAATGCTTAGCCTGGTGGGGACACAAGTAAAGCCTGGTGGCCTGCCAGTCTTATAATACATGGGGGGAAACCCTGCTATTTTAAGATGTTGCTATATATATATATATATATATATATATATATTTGTTTTCTTATAGTTACTTTGGTTTTGCTGAAAAGATAACAGGTAATGAAAAATGAGACAGCATAGTGTAACATAAAGAAAAGGTACTAATACAAGGTGGTTTTCGTCGATGAACTGGTCTGACTTTCTCTTCCTTTAATTAGCCGTTACACTCTATCACAGCTTTTGGAGGACATTTCTTTTAAGTTAACCTTATCTTATGCAGATAAGTGTAGTGCATAAAAGGCACAGTTGTTCATGTTGTTTTGTAACAGTAAGTCTTTCTTTCAACAAAGACAAATTTATGAGCATTCCCTTCCTCCAGCCAGCTTGACTGACAGTGTGCAGCAACACACACTGGGTCCGTTACTCTGGTCCAACACGTGACAGTGGAATAAATAACCTGTCATGCGAACTGACTCTTTCTGGTATTAACTAGAAATTTGAAAAACAAAATGACTACAGCAAACTTTTGTTTTTTTGGAAGCTGCAGCTGTATAAACCATGGCTGAACCTTGACGTTGTTAAAACGATGGCATGACTGTTGCTAAAAGTGCCACAGGAGTTTCCTAACAAACCGTTTTATATGTATATTTTTTTTGTTAACATGGGAAAATGTTGAGGGTAGACACATGTAGTCCCAGTCAATATTAGCAGTCAAGCTGGGAGTTTTCATGCTTTATTTCTTTTGAACACTCCTGGTTGAAGTGAATGACTGATTAGTTGGCCCTCGCAAAACTTTGTGACTGGGGGAATAATTCAGTCATCTGAATAAGATGTTTTGGAGCTGGGATACAGCTAATATCCGCAGTAAATCTTCATCAGTACTTGGAGACGGAAGGACTTTGTGAAACCACGCAAAAGGTGGACCGTGTGCTAGCGGTAATGATGGTGTGGTGGTTATTTCATGGTGTCAAAAGGGTTGGAGAAATAAATATAAAATTGGTAAATATCAGCCATAACAGCAATGTTTATATTGATGTTTATAGGCCCAAATTCTACTAGTGGTGCACCCCTGTTAGTTGTCCTGACTTAAATCTGTTAGAGGATCTGGAGAGGGAGATAAAATATCAGGATGATGGCAAGGATACCGTCCATCCTCAAAGATCTGGATCCCAAATTAAAAGATTAATCATCCAAATACCAGTTGAAACATTAAAAATGATATGAAAAAGTAGGATTGGATGCTGTAATACAAACAAAAGATTTTTCATTGATTATTTAGACGAGTATATCTATTTTTTAACATGCCATCTGAAATGCAAAATGAAAAAAAAACAACTTTTTTTTTTTTTGGCTCTAGTGGCCTTTATTTGAAAGTAGCTTGACAGGAATTGAAAGAGGGGGAAGACGTGCGGCAAATGTCGCCAGGCCAGGAATCGGACCTGCGACTACCAGCATGACGACTAAGGCCTCCATATGTGGGTTGTGCTTTGCACCTGCGCCACCACAGCACCCCCAAAAACAACTTTTTATTTTAGCAGCTATCTACTTCTGCAAAGCTAGCAGTAGATAGCATTGTTTTACTATCCACTGCTATCTTTTTTTTCCTCTGAAACACGTCTCGGTTCCAATAATTTTCAATCTAAATCTGCTACTGATGGCTAATGCAGGTGAGAAATAAGTAAATGTTCACTTCTGGTAAAAGAGAGATTTTACATTTGATGAATATAAACTGAAGCATCCACCTACTCTGGAAGAAAATATTTTTTGTCATGAAACACATCAGATGAGATGACGTAATAACTCGTGCTTGCTGGAAAATACGTTTTTATTGCAGTCCGACCAGTCGCAGCCTCTACACTGACCTTTTGACCTTGGGGAGTGTTGCTGAATCCAGCGTCTCACCAAACGCTCCTCATTCTTTAGGAAGTAGTCCGCTTGGAGCGGCCCAATCCTTTTGGATATGCAAGAAAACGTCAGACTGTGCTTCTCTGTCTTCCACTTGTGAAATCTCCAAATTAGAGGACAGCAACGCACAATGTTGTAATCATCATCAAGTGATTAAATGAAAAAGCGAGTTCATTTTTTGTGAGATAAAGGTTAGTTTGATTAAATCAGCGACATCTTGTTTGTTTACCCTTGTCAGTTTAATTAGTGGACCATTTGTCTTTGGCAGAGTTTTAAAGTAATCTCTGTTTTTGTTTGTCAGAGAAAGCTGTTTGGGGAAATAAAAGGTATTGTTTATTGACCGCAGCGTCTCTGAATTATGACGAGCTGTGTACAGTTTTTCATCCTTTATTACCCCAGGTAATCTCATAAAGCCTCTGCTTCACCTTTTTACAACTCTAATTGCCTGTAATATTTATCATTAGGTTTCCTGAGATTGCTGTTTTACTGTCTGATCTTTGGCCTAATCGATTTGTTCCGTTAAAAACAGGAAACTGTTCTTAGAATCACAGCTAACAATATCAGTGTGGCTTGTTAAGGCAAAGGTCCATATGACCCGTAGGAAAATATGAGCTATAAGTGACCCGTAGTGTCCTCCATCATATAGTCCCCACCATATTGTGTGAGGTTCAGGATAACGCTGCTAAAGAAAAAACTGCATCGAAGGTTTATCTGGCCGATCTCTGACGGTGAATCTTTATATAGATTGTAAATTAGATGCATTATTTTATTGCATAGTTTTTTTTAGATGAGGTGGAAATGTGCCACACTGTTCCTGAAAAAAAAAAAGACAGTATGAGATACAAGATGCTGTGAGATATTTTGGGTTCCTAGTAGGAACACTTGGGTATCTTCAACTGGAGTTGCGTGGCATTAGAAAAGCATGCAATATTGTTGAATATTGTGACAAATATGGCTGCAGTTACCCCAGATTTCCCCAACTGTTTTGTTTCCTTTAAATTACATCTACAAGTTTTAACATCTTGGTCACAAAATCTGTAATTTTTGAAAATCACAGATTTTCAGCACTGAAAAGTATATTATTTATAGTAAGATCTCGTCATACAAGATCTTACGATATTGAAATATCACAGTACTTCTCGTTCAGTTGAATGCTACCTCGCTAGCGCTAGCCAGTTGCTGTCAGTATGACTTTGCCTCATCAAAGACGCAGCAACTCCTCTTAAATTCTCTGACTGGCAACATTTTGGGGTCTTAGTAGGAACTAGGGGTGCACCGATTGCAGTTTTCTGGCCAATCACCGATTAACGATCTATTAAAAAAGCCTGACCTACCTATTCCGATTTTGGCCGATACCAATTATTTTTGTCTAAAATGTTGCAAAATGTAGCAAGAAAGTTGATGAGTTGCCAACAGTGAGATGACTATTGTTAACTACAAACATATAGACCTGATCTGGTGGGCCGGTCTCTCACTTCTCTCACAGCAGAGCAGAAGAAGATTGATTTAAATACCTTTGCTGAAGTAGATACAATCGGTAGTTAAGATCGGCTTCACATGTAAAAATCGGCCGATCAGCGATTTCCCAAAATTAGGGAAACCGGCACCGATAAATCGTCTGGCCGATAAATTGGTGCATCCCTAGTAGGAACAATAAATGGCAACACAAGACAAGACACAAACCATATGTAAGCACAGTGAGTTGTTCAGACGTTGAAAGAGGTAGAAAGAATCGCTATAACAACCAATGACTTTGTCAAGCAGTACGTTGAGCTGCATCGCAGTCACAGCACACGCTATCGGTACACAGTGCTTCAACTCTGCAGAACATGCATAGTTGAAGCACTGTGCTAAGATCTGAGGAGAGAAAAAGAAATCCTAACAAGAAAGACGTCAGTTTGTTGAATTTGTGGTGAAATCAATAAAAAATGCAAAGTAAGGGCCTTTTTGTAGCATAAACTTGATCTTTGAAGTTTTCTTGGAAGTGATATTAAAATCTGATCTTGTTCTTGTGAAATCATTATCATGTCTCGTCCTGTGAGTTTTAGCTGTTGTTACGCCTGTAATTATTTGCATGACGTGCATCAGAACAAGTAGAGTTCTTGTGATTGTGACATTGAATACACTGACGTCGCAAACATTTTAATCACTGCAGCCATTTGATACGTTGCAAAGCTTTAATTTCACTTTCAATTACAACTTGGGTTGTATTCAAAGTACAGCACGTGGTTTGCAAAGTGTCAGGAAGGTAGATGGCACCTTGGATGGAGAGTCTTTTGGGACTGAATCCACCTGTCTATATAGGTCGTTTTCAAGGTAACTGCAGTTCTTAAGATGATGTAACCATGTGTCAGACTATGTTTTTAGGTATTTTTAAAGGGAAGCCTCAAAACATAAATATAAAGGGGATGTTTTATATAATTTTATGCGTTAGTCGTTAACTTAAAATGCAGCAAACCAAGTAAACCTGATATTTTTACCTCGTTCTGCATCAGTGTCACCCATTTGCAGTCAGATATGGAGCAGAAAGGAAATGAAATCTTAAGAACACATCAAGGCTGTCATCTTTCCTCTGAATGAAACTCCGGACCGGAGCTCAGCAACGTAACCACAGTTACGTGGTCCGTATATGCAGTCAAACATCAAAGAGGCTCCTCTCAAGATAAAAGGCATCTGTGGTCCTGCCCAGCCTGTAGTCTCCTGCTCCCGTCTCTGCCATTCCCCTTCATCTCAAGTTCTGCCGACCTCTGCCAACCGAGCTGGACTAAAAGGCTGCAGCAGAGTGCGAGCACAGCTCCCCTTTTCCGTCTTCGACATCCAGCGTTGCACTTTTTAAGACGGCCATTCCGTCTTTACGAAGCAGGAGATTTGGTTCTTCTCGTTCGCAGGCGATTTTGTTAGCATTTAAAAACGGTGCGACTTGAACCTTCGCCATCTTGGCCTCGGTTCAGAAACGCCCTTGTCAACATTTCGTGATGCTCGGCATTGAACGCAGCCGGTTTTAGATGTCTATCTTCCCGTGGCAAGCTGGGACTCGACCTCAGTAGCCTCAGTTGTGGATGAATGGCGTTTAATGATTAAAAGAGACGTCTTTCAGGACTACGTCAAGCTGGGTCACCTGATCTTATCCAGCCACAAGAAGACCTGCACTCATGTACGTCTTTATCTCCCCCAAATGTTCTTTTGTTAGAGCCACAACGCACACCGTGATTGGGGTTCTTGAGGGAGGGAGAAAACAACAGGCGGAGGCATTTCATAGTTAAGCTTGAGTCAGAGAAGCTGGAAGGCTAAGAGGTGGGGGGATGGGAGGACAAAGAGGGGAGGAGGCTGGCGCTCAGTACAGAGCCCTGTAGCCGAGAGTTGGAGCTTTATATAATGGCCAGGTAGTGTTCAACCTCTGCTTCCACCCCCCATCCACCACACACCTACACACACACCAATGCACGCGCACACACATCCTGCAGAGACTGCCTGGCACAACATGAGCCTCACCATCTCCCAGCCTCCAGGGATTCAGAAGAACTGCAGTACTGTTCACCTTCTCAAAACCAAATGAAAGAACTGCACAGGTTTATTTTAGCCGTGCAAGTAAACACAGAGAGCTCAGCTGTGTTTTTCTGGATAACAACAAGGCAGATATTTAGGATTTGCACTACCTGATGTTTTCCTTTTTTTTTTTTTTTTTTTTTACCCTGGCTAAACAACAGGAACAGGTGAAATGAAGTCATTGATTTTCGTGATTTTTGTTTATGGCTGCAGGTTGTGTTTAGGGTGGAAACTTCCAGGTTTTGTTTATCTGGGTTTGTTTGTTTGTTTGAAGATAAAACGAAACAAACTCAGATTTGAACGTTATTTAGCCAAGCAGGAGAGAAAAACAAAGTGATTACATGCGAGTGGTTTTGGTTTGTCTTCAATTTGACTATTGTGCGTCATTATTCAACTTACCTTTTCAAAGCGGATCACATCAGCACTGTGCGCTGATACTCCAGCCTGATTTTCTTCTTTACGGGAGATCGGCCGATACTTGCAGGTGAAACCAATAGTATATTTTTCTTATCTACCTCTGGAAAGGTCTGGAAATCATCCACAGTCGCCATTTCCTCCACCATGAGAGAGGGTTTACTGACAATAGTTGGCAATAATCGCCCCAATGTTGCCAACTTAGACAAAAAAATTGGTATTGACCAAAATTGGAATTGACAAGTCAAGCTGAGTATTGATCATTGATCTACCAGAAAACTGCAACCAGTAGTTTTCTGGTAGATCAACGTATTAAAGCCTATTAAAGTCTTTTTAATGTGATTATTACGAAACATGATTTTTATAGTAGTATTTATTTCGTTTTGCATGTTTTTAATTTGATTGCAGTTAGGAAATGTTTACCATCGTACCAGGAGCTTAAATAAGTTGCAGTGAAAACTTTTGGCAACTATTTTTCGTACACTTGAAAGTCTTTAATCATCCCATATTTGTTTATGTTTTACTTCCAGCGAGCCAGATCTTCTTCTAAGCTAAAAATGTGTTTTTATTGGTATTCTTTGTTGTGTTTCTACAGATTTTTAAAGACAAATCGTGACACTTGCGGTTTGGTTCTGCTCTCATCTAGTCCAACACCTGACTCCTATATTAGGAATGTTGGTTTTGTTCTATAAGCCACTTAACCCTGACCTATGAATCATTCAGATACAAATAACTCAAGGGATTGTCCAGTGTTGTGTCAGCACGGCTTAAAAAACTGATGATTATCTGAATGCATCGCTCAGGTTCTGATTCAAATCTTTGATGGATTTCTTTTTCCCTTTTCTCAAAGATGTAATTTTCAGATGCTGTTAATTTGTTGTAGATGGACATTAAGCTCCATTGTGGTCAGTTTCACGAGTATAATTGACAATTTGTTGACTTAAAGTCCAGCAGGCTTTCAGGCACTCCGGGAGAATCAGGACTGCTTCATAATATTTGCAAAAAAAAAAAAAAAAAAGTTTGTCTCCTCAGAAGGAAATGATAAACAAACCAAGTCTGGTTTAACTCTTAAGAAGTAAAAATCAATAGATGTATTTTTCTTTTTAAAAATGAATACTTTTCTTGATTAAAGAAATTATAATTAATTAAAGGAATCAGTTTCTATTGTCTTTTAGCCACCAGTCCCCTCAAAAAAAAAAAAAAAAAAAAAAAAAGAAAACCTACCAGGATTTTGGCTCTAATGACTTTGACAAAGTTTCTCGTGCTGCTTTCAAACTTCACATTCAAAACATAACAGCTGCCTGTAAGCCTAATTCTTCTTAGAAAAGCTAAATATTTAGCTTTTTATGTCTTGGTTGTCTGTATTACGTTTCATTTTTTTTAGCACACCTTATGGAAGTTGTGTTTGCAGGACATACGTGTTCCGAAATGCTTCTCTTTTGACAAATCCAAGCTGTAAATGGGTCATATTCTGCTCATATTTTCTTACAGTTGAAGCATTTGCCAGCAGTGTGCCTGGTAATTAGATTAACTGTTAGATCATAATCCCCGGAGGCCTGTCTCATAAAGTTATAGCTGGAGTGTTTGTTTTAGATAATTGATTGCAGTAGGAGCTCTAAAAGCAATCCACATGTTTTCATACACAGTGATGAATGTTCGCTGCCCCCACCCTGGATGACTGCAGACGTTTTCCTAAAGTTTTCAAGTGTAAATTCAGGGGAGTGACGAAGGCCTGGCGACGAAAACAAGGCGTGGTCTGGAGGCTCGCGTTTCACTGCATTACTTCTCTGTGTCGTCAGAAAAGGAAGAAACTATTCGTGGTATTTTTTTTGTCCCCGTATGCAATGGAAGCAAAAGAAATGTTTGCATTTCAACATTTTAATCATTCCCCTCGTTAAATGGTACAAGAAGTAATCATGGGTAGAAATCCCTTCGTATTTTTAAAGAGAGTTTGAACTGGAAGGCTTCCTGGAACCACTGCAGATTTTTTTTAATTTTCACATGCACTCGGGGGGGCGGCGGGGAAATATAATTGTGTTGGTGTCATATGATTGTCATGTGTCTGAGAGCTGCACTTGAGGTTTTGTGCATGCATAAACCATTTGGCCGGCACATGCGACCACCGTGAGCTTAATTATGACCAGTAGTACGTCGGTGTTGACTCGCTGCGTGTCGGGTCTGGAGCACGTGGCTGCAATTTGCGTGTAGCTTCAACTTGAGCTGAAATATTTTGCATTGCAAGTGATATCTGAAATGATTTTTTTTTTTTTTTTTTTTTTGGAGGGAAAAAATGCAGTGGAATTGTAAATTGTACAGGGGAAGTTGGCTGAATTTACTCTCTAATTTTAGTTCAGGCAGCCGCTGCTCTAAAGGTTGACCGTCATTTAAGTACAACTTGAAAAGAGAAAAACTGCAAGATTTTATGCATGCACTGAAAATTATATGCATGCAGTAACATTACTGATATGCTAATAGCCTCAAGCCTAAAAGTTTTGTGGTAGTTTACACTGAATAAACATTTATAAAATATGAGTCACATACAAAAACGGTACTGCGTATTCACTGATGACATGCATAGTTTCTCAAACTGTCCCAAGAAAAACAAGCTCGTTCGGTAGACATACATGGTAAATACAGCAGATAGTAATTTGTTTACAGAGACTTCATGATTCATTTTATTTATTGTTTCTGTTGTTGTGTTTATGTTGGCTATTTAAAATCTCTTCCAGTTCCAGTGTTAAATATTCATTACAATTTAAAGTTAATTGATCTAGGTAAATAATGACACTTTTAATGGAAATTAAAAGTGTCATTATTTACCTAATGACACTTCATGACAACAGTCATAACCATTCATGAAGACTCCTTCATATTCATGGCAGGCGTTATTGTGTCATGTTTATGACAGTATTATGTCAGTCTTAAGCACACCCCGTCAAATAAAGTGCTACCAATACTTGTTACCAATGTTAACCTTTGATTTACATTTTAGCACCAATGATAAGAAAATAAAGGTAACAACATTGTATTCAGGCTGTGTTAGCATATTATGTGTGCAAATCATTATTGTTTCCATAAGTAAATGTAAAAAAAAAAAAAAAAAGGGGCTTGATAAAACGAGACAATATTAGTCTGGAACAGCTTTTTTTTTCTTCTCTGAAAAATAAATCATAACAATAGCTTGGCGCTTGTGACCTTTACCGAGGAAGATTTTCTCAGAAACTTGACCGCGATGCCAACCAGTCGCCCGTTTCGGAGGCCACTGTGTCTCCCGACAGATAAAACGGCCCATTCAGGACGAGTCGGCCGCTGGCCAGGTCCATCCTGTCTGCCCTCATCAAACAGGCCTCCATGCTGCCCGTTTCCTTTCATTATGGCTTCAGTACAGGCCGCTGCTCCGAGCTGCAGCACCGGAGCGCTGACAAGAGTGTGTTTTCTGTGACGGTTAGGTGTGTGTCAGGAGGGAGATGAAGCGTGCATAACTCGGTTTAGTTATTTGTGTGTTTTTTTTTGTTTGTTTTTTTTATAATCAGGTGTTTACAGGAATCTTGAACTATGTCAGAAAAATGCAAAGTTATTCAACCTTGAAGAAGTTTAGCTTTGCAAAACACTTTTTCAAAGGTATATTTGTTGCAGTTCTGATCCCAGCTGAATCTCTGAAACAATATCTGAGTGACCTTGTTATACGTTATCTGATCTGTGGAGGTTTTGGACGGAAGTCAAGGACATTCCGCTTTAAAAAACATCACAAAGCTCAAAAACATCATGGTGAGCTAATCATTTAGAGGGACAGAAACAGCTTTACTTGGTCGAATGCCTACATCAGAAACACTAGGTTCAGTTTGTTTCTATAGTTCCAATTGATAAACCAGGTAATTTCGGGCGCTTTACAAAAAAAGTAATTTCAACTCATGCATGTAGAGACTTCATAGAGGAAAAACTCCCCTTTAACAGCAGAAACTGGTTCCGTACAAGCGGCCGTCTGCCACGTCCGACTGGGGGTTTGGGAAGACGTAGAAAAGAAAAGCAAAAAGTAGTTAATGATACAAATTGGAGCGTGGTAGGAGAATAAAGTACACAAAAATAAAGAGCTAGCTCAGATAATCTAATCCTTAGAATTAAGCATGAGAGAGGAAGTTATTTTAACCGTCACTTTAATTGAAAAGAAAGGTTTTAAGCCTAGTGTTAAAAGTAGGCAAGGTGTCTTCCTCCTGGACTAAAACTGAGAGCTGTTTCCACATGAGAGCAGCCTGATGACTAAAGGTTCTGCCTCCCAATCTGCTTTTAGAAATTCTAGGAAGCAGCAGTAAACCTGCAGTCCGAGAGCAAAGTGCTCTCTAATGAACATATGGACATTTATAGATATTTTAATGCTTATCACATCTCTAGCTGCAGCATTTTAGCTGAGAACTTCCTGATTGTAAAGGATTACAATAGTCCACCCTTGAAGAAACGAGTACCTGAACTAGTTTTTCAGCATCTCTCATTTTTGGCAATATTACAGAAGTGAAAGAAGGAAGTCCTAGAAACCTGTTTAATATGGGATTTAAGTGACATATGCTGGTCAAAAATGACACCGAGCTTCTTTGCTTAATGATCGGAGGCCAATTTAATGCCATTCAGATCAAGAGATTGACTAATCAAGTTATTTTTCATTAGTTTGGTAGAAAGACAACACCACCCGTCTTGTCAGAGTTTAACAGAAGAAAGTGTAAGTAATAAACTTTGATCCACTCTGAGAACGAGGTGTAGCTATTTTTATAGCTTCCTACTTTCTAAATCCCCAAATGTCATACTGATCATTAATACTCACATATTTAAATGTTTCCTATAAAACAAGTGGTCCAAACTCGGCCTGAAATAAACTTTCTATTGTGACTGATTGAATCTCATCATCATTTCAATGGATGGAAATTTATTACAGGCTGTCAGGAGCTGAGCAGGATGAGTCATTCAAAGTTTTTTTTTACCTTATACGTTTCCAGGAAATTACAAAACTTCTTGAAATCCGGCTAGGCGGCATCAGGGCATGTCATATACACTTGTGAAAAAATTTGATCAAACAATGAAGCAGTTCTTCGTTAAGAAATTTTGATGTCTAGTCTTTTCTTTGGTTTGACAATCAGAATGAAAACGTACAAATTAAACAAAAGAAATCAATATGAATGTGTTTTCTGACTCAGGAAAAACGTTGCGATCCCCCGACCCGTAATAGTTAGCGTGTCCCACTTTGGTTGGATTAATCTCAGTTCAAACCATTCAAGCCTGGACTGTGATTAAGCAAGGACTTCCACTTCTTGATTTTCAGGCAGTCCCTTATGAATTTACGTGCATTGAGGATCCAGTTAGGTTTCACCTTTAATTTATTTACAGATTTCTCATATTTTTCTATGACACAGGATAGAAAATCATGTGAAGTCCTTCTGTTGCAAACATTCCCATATCACAACACTTCCACTTCCATGCTTCATTATTCAGTATTTTTTTTATTCCTGGATTTCAGAATTTGGTTTATCCTGAAAATTATTCCAGAAGTCCCGGTCTTGGGTCGCCTTCTTACTGGACTGTTTATGGTTCTGAGTCTTCTTGCTTCCTCATTTCACCAAGTAAACAATCTAGAATTTTCCAAATGGGCAGGGAAGAAGGCGTGAACTGATGCGTTCAAGATCGTTTGGGGAAAAAAAATGAACTTCCAACAAATGGGACGCGGGCCAACAATGGTTGCTGTGGAAGTGTAAAACCGAATGGTCCCAATATCGTCATTGTGGACAGTCAGAACAAATCAGTCCGAGCCCCAGAGAGCTTTCATGATGTTCACTCTCACTGCAACAGTCAGGAGAACCAAACTAAATGTCTAAAGGCTTAAATAGGGGAAACCTTCAAAGTCCGCATCATGTTCGCCTGATGTGACACACCTGAGTGTAACGTTAGTCATTTTATGTAGGGAATAATTCACCATGAATTTTTTTTTTTTTAATTGCATTTTATTTATTTATTTATTTATTTTTAGTTTTAAGTGGTTAATTACTTGATTATGTTTTTTTTGTATTGATAAAATATTCATATGTATTTATATCTTGGTCAACCACAAGATCTAATAGGATTTCCCAGTGTTTTCACAAATCTATGAAGCAAATAATCAGCTCTTTTAAAATATTAAATACTTGTTAATGATTCATTTTATGGTCAAACTTTTTCTTTAGTTGCTGCAGTATTAGTGCCATGCTCATGTCAGAAATGTTGTTTTTTTTCCCCCCCGTGTCCATCTAGACCCCCCGCCATCAGCTTTGCCGCCCTCCCGTCCTCTCTTCCGCCCTCCCCCCTCCCTCCAGCTTTTTCGCTGGAGCTGTGGAGAATTTCATTCGGTTTGGAGGCTCAGCTGCAGGCTCTCTCTTCCCCCATCCCCCACCCTCACTCCATCCGTCATTCTCGCCAGCTCTGGACAGAAAATTATTACCCTACACACTGCTTTTCAGTCTGACAGGAGTCTGCTGGGTGTCTGCGGGTCTTAAAAACCCTTAAGAGATAAAAAAAAAAAAAAAAAAAAATTAGTTCCTGGAGAAGGTTTCAGAGTCGGTCCGAAAGCCGTGCACAATTTTACCCTCATAATGCTTGACGTGAAATGACAGGCTCTCAGCTGTCAGGAGACGTTACACAAATTGGCCATCAGGGACGAAATTATTGAGTGTCGATATTTCTGCTTGATGGATCCATCTTTCTCTATGATGTGTTGGGACACTTTTTATGCTGATTTATTTGATTAAATGGTTAGACATTCATTTTACAAATTGCCTGTAAGTGGAGCAATTTTAATCTATTACTTTTGAATTCTAGTTATAAATACAGAAGGATTTCATGTATTTTATTAGGTGTTATTGTTTGGAAAAACTGTGTGTTTTTACTTAGCACATTTATTACAGCTGTCAATGTTTTAGATTGTTGTATTGGAATTTTTTGGACATAATTTTATACATTAAATTTGCTGCTAAATGCCGTTACCTCCCCTTTCCCGGTGGGTAAAGAACAAAGTTGAACGAATATAAAGAAAATAGAGAACAGTAGAAACCTTTGTGGTTCGACGTCTTCCTTCGGGTTTTTATTGTCACCTAATTAATACAAACCCTTGATGCATTGGTTGAGTTCCAGACCAGAATTATTAGATGTGAAAAAAAACAAAACCAGCATATTGTACCAGCAGAACGGCAACATGTCGTAGGAGTCTGTGATTTTTTTTTGTTGAGTGGTTCAAACCTTTATTGGCCTTGTCTGAAATTTACTCACCTCAAGTGTGTTAAAGAACATGTTTTTCTCGACAAGTTTGCTGGCAGAAGCGATTGAGTTTCCAGACTTAATTGTTTTAAATTTTAAATTTCATCACTTGCTAATTAACTGGTGAATTTGTATTATCTACTTTGACTCAACTCTCTCTAAATCTCCATATGCTTTACACATTAAAACAGATTTTTAAAGTTTAATTTCTGTCCTTTTTAATGAAAATAAAAACAAAATAAAGAAAAGAAACTACAGCTTTGCCACAATTTCCCTCCTGGGAGTCTAACAGTCTGTTTGCTCGTTTGGCCATAAGGTTCAACAGGTTGTATAAACATAAAACACTCTTTGTAGAAAAAGAGACGAAAAGAGGCTCAAAAGGCGTCTATGTCTATTGTCTTTCACAGCGGACAGTTTTTATTCACAGTGTGTGTTTTTTATTTTACAGACATGTTTTAGTGATGATGTTAAAATGAGATCATAAAGTAAACCCATTTTGACACTCATTATTTTCAACCAACCACACAACAAATTCAGAAATGTGCTAAGTTTAGTCTGGAATTTGGTCATGAAAAAAATATTTAAAAAAAGAAACCCATCAGATCTTTGTCTTCCACGCTATGTTTTGACAGTACAGCGCTTACTCATGAATGTCCTGTTTCCTTCACCAGCATCAGTCTACCAGTGAATTACGGTTCTTTTTCATGTCTAACTTTAAGAGGCTTCTGTTCTTCTTCTGCATTTGTTTTGTGCATATTTTAGTCCGCCCTCAGGCAGCTCGTGGACCCTTACCGAAACGCAACATGCCAAGCATTACCAGCGGTAGTCGTTGTTTATGTATTTACATGATCAAGAATTTCTCCACGATTGCTGTTTGCTTTTTACTCAAACTCAACTCAACTTACTAAGCACACTGAAAGCATGAGGGGCAGTGAGTCTGAACATCACTAGAAACGGGTGGAACTGTTTATGAGTTTAAAGGCAGCATTAATTGGCCGTAAAGCTGCAGCATGGTGTGCAGGCAATGGGAAGTGATGAAACACAGTTTAACCAACACTTAGGCTGCTTTCTGGGATGCTGCTCGTGTTCCATCGTTTTCTTCAGTGTACCACCGCTGCAGCTGCTTAGATTTGGGAATTTTATGACTTTAAACATTTGTGCATGTCCAAAAGCAACTATCTGCATGTGCCTATGCAAAACGGTGGTAGTGATTTATCAGTATTTAACACTAGTTAGCACTGTGAAGTTCTTGGTTTCTATTTTGCACTGCATCCCAGGAGCATTTGTTGTTTTCGTTTTTATTTTTAATTATTGATATTTTATCACTCTTTGCACTTGGTTGACTTAATTATGTCAGATTACTATCCAGTAAAGAGACTTTGTAAAACTAAAGTACCAAATTTCAAAATCAAAATAGACCACATACTAAACCCTAGCACAACACCCACCACAGACTTATGTCTGGCTAAATAACTAAAAATAAGAGACAGGTGTTTATTCTTTTTCAGTCTCAAAATAAACCACCAAAAATATTTTGGAAATCCAGACTTTTCCTCTTTTTTTTTAAACTCTTAAGGGATTTTAAGCCAACTTTAAACTCTCTGAAAAGCAAATAACAGTCCCTACGTCTTAGTAAAATGAAATAACTGTAAGTGACAGTTTTTAATTAGTGGCCCCATTAAAAAATAAAACGTAAAAGCTGACAATATTTTGAAAAAGCCGCCCATTGCAGGCCTTATCCAGTAGTCACTCACCACTGTTCTTCAATCCACAGTTTCTGGTGCAGATGCCTTGTCTTTTAGAAAACAATCCACATTTTTCTTGGTAAAGGCCGTGGGAAGCACAAAGCAGCCCGCAGCAGCCACCTCAACCCATGTCCCTACAGTGCACAGAAAAGTTGTTGCACTTATTGAGCAGCGTTCCAACAAACTCCTCCAAAAGTTGCTGCAGACTCCACAGAGTTTCTACATTGTCTCTCTCCCCTTCATCTCTCCTCCTGGTTGGTCCCGCCCCTTAATGAATCATAATTCAGGAGAACTCTGATCAATAGTCAGTCAGTCACTAGCAGCGCCTGACCTTAGGCAGAACAATATAAAAATACACAACACTAACATTGACACGCCTTTTCAGGAGCTTTAGTCTTTGCACTAGGATTATTTTATTTTATTAACTTTGCCCAAAGTTCACAATGATGATGGTAAAAAAAATAAATAAATAAATCTTCCCAATTTTTTTTGACTGTCAAATTGTATATTGTTTCTATTTTTACCGCTATGGCTATGTTTGCTCCTTCTTATTTCTCCGCCTTTATTATCCATGTTTTATTTTAACTGGGTTTTGATATCTGTAGTTTAGATTTGTAATTGTTGGTGTGCTGCTCCCAGTCTTGGTCAGGTCTTACTTGAAAAATATATTTTTAATCTCAGTGACACATACCTGGTTAAATAGAGGTTACATACAGACATGCTTTAAGTAGAGCTAGCTGTACATCACATAAAACTATAAAAACGTTTTCAGTCTTAAAACGACAGAACACACTATTTTAACAGACTACTTTTACTTACCAAACTAGTTCACTATTTTCTCTTCCTTTTTAACGAATTCTTGTTTATTCAGTGCATTTCTTCCCAAAATAATAAACGTTCACTTTATTTTTCAAATCAACAAAAACTATATTTCCTTTGGAAAATCAAGGAGGTGCAACATTTTAATTCTTAATTTCTTAACATTTAAGCTTTTATAAATTTAAAGAAATGTCCTTCGACACCTTTAAGTACCTGTCAAATTGTTTTGTTCTCTACGCATCTTCATAAACCGAGGGCCCAACATGAATGGGGGGGTTTAAGTTTACCCACCAATATTATTCCCCCGATCAACTTAAGAGGTAGTTGCAAACTCATAGCCTCTATGAACTGCAATATAAGGGGATTTATTGTGGTTTATGAAGCAAAGCAAAGACGGCAGCTGCAGCAGGAATCTGTTGTGTGCACTGAGCAGAGGCACATCGTGGTCTACAATTTGATGCCGATGCTAATATGGAGCAACTTCGCTCATATTTAAAAACACTGAATGCATTCTTGCATTGCAAAGAACTTAGTCTTCTCTGCTGTTTGTTGTGCCGTAGTCTGTTGAATGCTGGGAGTTGCAGAGCACGCCCCTTTGGCTCCATAATCCCAGCTATATGCTCTGAAAGCACACGGCCTTTGATCTCTGTGGATTGACTGGTATGACGTGAGTTGAGGGTCGGAATGTTGTCAGACTGGTACAACGAGAATTTTGCTATTGGGCTCAGCTTTTTCTTTCACAACAGACCGGAGCAGCGGTAACATTGTGGGTGCGCCCCCTAATCCATCTGTCCATCCCCCACTAAACAGCTCGTAACAAGAAACCAATAAACTTAAACTTCACTGCAAGGAGTTTAAGCATCTTAAGGCATTGTCGCTCATTCACACTTAGGAACACCCGTATCAGATCAGCCCCTTGGAGTGAAGCCCCTTTTACTAGGAGCATTTTCTGGTGGAGAACTATTGTCTCACACATAGAAAAGCCGTCTCATCCCGGCTGCTTCAGTCTCAGCTACAAGCCGCTGCGGTTCACACTGAAGGTCATTCGCCTCTAGACACCAACAGAACCACATCCTCTAATGAAAGTGCAGAGCAAATTCTGACGTACCCGAATCAGACTCCCTCCTATCCATGAACAAACTGGATCAGAGACCAGGTGCAGCCCCTGGTGGAATCCAACTCACACTAGAGACAAGTTCGAATGTGTGCCAGGAATTCGAACGCGGCCCTTGATTGACTTTTACTAGATGGCTCATAAAAGCATCCTGGGAACCCTGTACTCCCTCTACACCCTCTGCAAAATAACTCTGGGGACTCATGTGGATTGGAGAACCACATGGTTGGAGAGCGGTCTGGTCCACTGTTCCGCAGACAGAACGAAAGCCACGCTGCTCCTCCTGGATCTGAGGTTGAACGATCAGTCGACTCCTCATTTCCAGCACCATAAAGCAAGCTTTCCCAGGGACCCATCGATAGTTTATACACACTGTCCATCTCCTTTCTTAAAGGAGACTGGATTAGGGTCTAGTTTCCTTAGTAATTGTGTGATGCTTCTCTTTGTTTCACAAAAATAAGCAAATCTACAGTAAATCGAACCTGTTTTGATTCATTCATCCTTATAATTGTAGGAAAACATGTTCCTTGTTGATACACAACCTCCAGCTGGTTCACAGACGCTTGGATTTGCATTCCTACTAACGCAGCTCTTGAATCATTTACAGTGTTTTTGGTTTCATCCATTAACTCTTTTCATAAATAATATACCTTGACCTCATATTTTCTCACTTGAACTTAAACTGACCTTAAACAATAAATTGGTTCACAATTTCAGTGAATTATCTGGACTTTTATTTTTTAACCATCTTTAAAGCCCTAAAATGAACAGCAACTACACTCTTTAATCTTGCCTGGGCCTTATATAATATCCTAGCATTTCAATTATTTTATTTTGATTAAAAAAATTGTCTAGAAGAGAGAACGCTTAATGTATTTATGCATTGATACATTTTACTGTAACTGAAGCAAATTCATTTGTATCTCTTATAAAAACGGGGCTTTAAAAAAAAGTTGGGAAGATAATAACCCTTTTTCATTAAAGCATAAGCCTTTAACATGTAAATGATTATTTGAAAAGTAGTGCCTCAATGAATTTGTTTAGTGATGCATTCACAGACCAAAAGAAAGTGGGCTTTTTCAGTGTTGAGGCATTTGTCGTTTGATTTGTCACTTTTGACCTACTGATCACTGATTGGTTGCACTAATTTAGCTTCAGGAACTGCAAGACGAGACAGAATTTGATGGTGCCGTTTATCATTAACGATTTATTCCCCCCTTTAGGTCTTTAGCTTTTAGAGGAAGAAATGTGAACAAAGCGGCATCTGTTGGTTTAGCTTTGCTCCTCATTCAAGAACAAAGCTTTCCGTCTGTCTACAAGACAAAAAAGTGATGAGAAAAATTTCTAACATTTGGTGGAAAACATATTGTGCACGAAGAAAGATTTCTGAAATAAATCATTCATTAAACAGAGCTCGAATGTGCTGCTGACCGGGAATGCTGAAGAAAATGATTGACAGCGGAAAGAAAGGAAAAGGAGGAAGGGGGGAGCAGGCAGTGAACTGTTCATCTGTCTCTCCTCCAACACTTCCCTTGCCACTTCTTTTTCCCTCCTCCCTGTTTGTTCTCCCTCTATTTTTTGAAGCCAGAGGAATGTAACACATCCGCAATGTGGTGGAAGTGTTTGTGTGTCGGTGTGTGCTGGTGTGTGCGTCAGGTTTGTTTGAGGCAGTGTTTGTGCTTTTGTGTATTTGTCTTCCTTTTGTGTGTGTTTGCTTTGTGGCAGCAGTGTGGGGAGGGGAGGTGGGTTTGACGTGTGTGTGAAACGATCGGCAGTCAGTGTCGCCATTTCTCCACGTCGGTCCTCTCCTCCCCCTGCCCCCACACGCATTTACATGCATATTTCATGAAACTTGATCATTCATGTCGGCAGCAGAAGAATTGATAAACTGCGTGTTCGTGTTCGAATAATTCCAGATCACGATGAATTATCCGAATGCTAGTCCGGTGTGGACGAAGCACATATCTGCACACCGAGGGTCTATAGGCGGCTGCACCTGTGATTGAGCCTCCTGCTGTCTTGTGTTTGAATGATGTGTTTTTATGACTGCAGTGTGGCTCAGACCAGAGGCATTAGAATTGCATTCACATATGGGCGTCTGCCTCCCGCTTGCCTGTGTGTATTGACAGAAAACAGGTCTGGTTTACTCTGGGTGGACCTGTTACACACTGCAGCCTCAACTTTCTGTTTTGCACAGGACTCGGCTTTTCGTTACACTTTTAGGCTGATAGTTTGGTTGCAAGTAGTGTGCAGTGTTAGAGCAGGTCTCAGGGATTCACCAAAACTGTGTGAAAAATTGCATGGTCCGCATTATGTGGCAGCGGCGCATAAGGTGCAGCTCTGTCGCTTCAGACAGTGTGAATGTTGGTTGGCGTTCAGACCTTTGGTGTTAAACGACCCCGTGACCTGTGTCATTCTGCAGCCAACGTCTCAGGAAGCAGAGGTTAGGGCTGATGAAGTCTCACTTTATCTGGTGAGACTTGTGCATGTTCAAGGAGTAGGATATGATTCCTAAAATAAAATAAAAAGTGCCTGGTGGGAAACGTATAAAACATAAAGGATTTTTTTTTTTGGAGGTGTTGATTAAAGGAAGATGGTTTAAATATAAGTAAGTTTGTTTCGAATGTCAAGTTTAACTTGAATGAATCAACATTTTGTTGTGGCATTACTGAATATAAGGAGTAGACGGGGACCACCTGTTACCCCAAAAGCCCCTGCCCTTTGCAAAGCTGCATTGTAAATAAGAAATTGTTCTAATCTGTCCTCCTAGGTAAAAAAAAGATTAAGTAGAAAAAGAAGACATCCTAATTTCAAGACTCTTTACCAAACAAATTGGTCCAATTGATTTCAATCTCTAACTCCAGCTCAGTTTAAATTCACTTCCTCCAGTCTAATACCATCCAGTCATATTCATGTTTCATCCAGATTCAGGTCCAAGTCTAAGGAGAGGAAAACACAGCAGGACTTCTTCAGGAGTATTTTCTATAGGAAAGAAAACAAAATGCAGAAAGATAATAAAAGAAATGCAGGGAACCTAGACAGTCTGGAAAACCTCAGCATTTAATAGATTCACATAAATATGGAAAAATGTTTGCGTTTCTAGTCTTTATTCCTGACTCCTTTGTCTAAAGCACAGAGAAAATGTTCCTTCCCCCATCCTTTATTTATCTTCCCTGTACTTCCTTCCTCGTGTCCATCCTTTATTATTCCTTCCTTATTCTTTCCACTCTTCCCTCTCTTGTGCTAGAAATGTCTGCCATACATTCAAAGTGAATGTTTGTATTTTATATATTATAAGAACACATAACAATTCTGAGAAGTCTGAAAAATTGACTATGGACAAATGTGGAATCTTTAGAAGTCTTTGGATTTCTAATGTCCAATGTCTCCATCTTGGAAAGAGACATCACTGAACCACTGAAGAAGAAGTCGGAGCACAGAGGTGCTGAGCGAGGAGTGGTTTATATGAGAAAGAAAAACACGGAGGATGCTAAATTCAGATTCATTAAATTTGATTAAATTCAGATGTTTGTGCTTTTTAAATCAGAACTGCACAATATATCGAACGTCTACATCGCAGAAATTGCAATATTGATGTGTGCGATGCTAAATTGTTCATACCAGGCGTTCGTACGCCATCAAATCTCCACAAACCTTAACAGCCCAACATTTTACATTTAACGTATGTAAAATATGAAATTTTACATACGTTAAATGTTAACGTATGTTAAATGTTAACGTATGTCAATGAGGGAAACGATTAGAGGGGAAGATAAGCGTTCATCACATTCAATATCATTATTGCAATATTTAGCAGGAGCAAGTTTTCCTTATAAGAAAGTCAGAAAACATCCTATTTAGTAGCTGTCTGCGAAAGAATCCTTATTTATAATGTTCTGTTAAAGTGTTGACTAATTAAAAGATCTTCACATGAAATTTATGCTGGCCTACTTTCAGCCTTGTGAATAATCTGGTTGCCATGTTTCTGCTCTGGGTAGTTTAAGCCACTTATAATCAGCAGTACTAAGTCTAGACATGGCTGGGTTCCTGGATAACTATTATCCAAATGCACTATGTCACTTTTGGCTCCAGTTTTGACTTTTTGTCCGTCATTGTCACTGCAGAGTGGGTTGAGATGATCAAGGCGGGTTATTAGCTTCTTGCAAGGCTGCATTTAAAATCAACTACTATGGTTAGGAGGCTCATTATTTGCATAGAGTAGTACTTAAAGTTCCCATATAATAAAAGTTGACGTTCAGTCATTTTTAATAAGATGCCTACGGCAGGAATCGTCAGCTACACACAGAGGAAACAACAGAAATCCATAGGAATTGTAAACCTGTTTTATTTAAATAGCAAATGTTTGTTTATTACTGCACTCAGACTGATCGTTCTTCCTCCAGTGAAACATTTTGTAATTTAATTTCAAATGAACTATTGTGGCTGGTTCCCAATGAAGCCACTGGTGCTGACCGCACTTTTTTTTTTCTTCTTTTTTAAGCAAACTGGATGAGACTAAAGCACTTTTAGGTTTAGATTAATAATCTAAATTAATCTAAATCTGTATGAAATAGTTGTACGGGAAGACTTCCTATAAATGCAGAACAGAAATTGTTTTGCGACATTTGCAGAGAGTGAAAGTTCAACGTGCAAAAGTGGAGCATGATTTACAGTAAACTGTGAATTGTTTGGGGTTTCTGTTCCGTTCAGAGTTACTGGTATTAGTGCTGCGCTTTGGTTTTAATCACACAGCTCGGTTCTGTGGTTGAACCAGCGTGAGAGGTACGCTTTACACCTGAGGCACTCGAGATAAAAATAAGTTGACATTTCCATGGATAATAGTCACAGCAAAGTGCAAAAAGCTTCAGTTTTCAGTGTTGTCTCAGAAGTCGAAAGAACCAGGATAAAACAATATAAACCAAACTTTACAGTTTAATATTTCATCTATGGATAACCTCCGTAAACTATGACTACTCATTTAAGAACTGACAGGTACCCTAATGAAAACAGAGTGGTATTCAATTACATGCAGTGTCTTCCCTCAGTCTGAAAGTGTTTTTTTTTTTTTTTCTTTTGCAACACATTTCTTAGTTTCTGTATAAAAGGCAGCTGGTGTGGTTAGGTCACAGAAAATAGCCCACATATGTCGTATATATATATATGTATATATATATATATATATATATATCTGTCATTTCAAATGTCAACTAAATGCATAACACATAAGTTATGTGGGTCATGTGAACATTGTTGCATGAAACTGCGGCAGTGTTTAATACTTTTTAATCAAGCTACAATCAGACTGTTGTGTAAGAAAATGTACGTCAGGTGAGATTTCGCCGCCGTTTCCGCCTGTCCAGTTTATCGGAAACAAAACATGTATGAAAAGTTCAAGTTGCGTTTACTTCAAAAGCAGAAATGCAACAACTATTGTAAGTACTGATAAATACCTTGCATTGCTTTAAATACGTCAGTGTAGCTTTAATAATGCTGTTTATAGTGTTTTTGTTTGTAATTTTTTATACACAGAAACATTTAGAGAATGAATGTTCTTAAAAAGTTTAACTTAAAATAGGGTACTATGTCCTAAAATTAAAATATCGCCCGGTGACACTTAAGCATGAGTTTGAAATCAGCTTTATCTTTTAAAATGTTAGTAGTTAAACTGTAAAAACCATACAGAGTTTAAGGTACCATCTTTAAATTATATAATTTGGTCTGGTGAAAGGATTCTTCTGCAAGCTGTTGTTAAAACCTAAAACTGGGTGTTTTTGTTATTTATTTTCTTTTTCTGTACTAGTGTTGAACCTGTTCCATCCTACTGTCCCGTGGGAGTTTGGCTCTCAGTCTCATATCAAGTTAGAAAAAAAAAAAAGCCTTCGTGGGTTCATTCCAATCCAAAAAATAGTCTTGCTTAAAAAGACCTGTTCATTGTTTATTCTTGATTTATTTGTTTGTGCAAAACTTGGATTGCTTTTGTGAACAGGTTGGAAATTTCTAACTTGATATCTTTATTTTTATGTGGTGCGGTTGGGTGAAATGCTGTTCTGGTAGGAACTCGCAGCATGGTTGAGCCTGTTACTTTATGTATTGTTTGCATTCGTGAGGCTCCTAACAAAGCCGCAGAATTGAGTATTGTATGCATGAGTTGGTGTGAAACTTGTACTGCAATAACCACAATTAATAATTAATCTAAACGGTCAGTTATCTTGAAAGATTTTTTTTTCTCCCTATAAATTGGACAGTAAAAGCTGACATCTACAGTTCACCTCTGCTCTTGGGGATTCGGCCAATCAGCACTAAGGAAAATAAATGCTTCTCCTGGATAGGCTGCTTTGCGAATGCAGCTTTGTGTCATGTGTGGATATGCTCTACAAAGAAATTAGTTTTTCTTTGAACTTTGAATTGTGTGTATAAATTATTTTTAACATTCATCAGTAATTGAAGCCCTTAATATTTATGCAGTTACATATAAAAAAAACCCCTGACCATTCAGATTATAGTATATATTACAATATTACATATTCTCTAATAGTCATCGGTTCAGTCATCACTGCAATCTGCTTCTTTCATGTCTTTCAACTAAGAGGCAATAATAGAGGTTTTAATTTGACAATGCCTTGTATTTAATAAATGTTTATTATTTAGGGAGTTTTTCTAGTTAGCTTTCAGTTCCTTATCTCTCTGTGTTTCCTAAGACAACCTACAAATCTTTATTATTACTAAACTTGAAGCGCTTTCATACAGTTGAACAGAATTGCCATCGAGAGCAGCTCAGCTCATTTTATTCACCGTGTTTGTTTTGACACGCCGCAGCCAATGGCTGGAGCCGCACATGGCTGACGCGTGCCACACACCCACAGACAGCTGCAGGCTGCAGAACTGTCCTGAAAACAGCAATTTGGTGGAAAACTGTTACGAGCTTTGGTAAAACTTTTAAGGAACTAAAGAGATAAAATAATAAACTAAGAATATTTATGTCAACAGATTGTTGTGGCGCAGAAAATCATAACGCGATACTGCTTGCAATCACTGACACTTGTAACAGTGCTATCTATGCTTCATTGTTTCGATTGTTATTGACTAAAGCAGAAAGTTAGAATAAGCACCAGCCAGATTCAGAGTTTTTAAGTATGCTCGACTTTGTATTGTGAACAACGTTGTGGCGTTTTGCTCTTCTGCGTGTCGTAGAGTTACACTAGGAGTGTAACAAGCTGATAATAGCTGGTTGATTAGTCGAGCTTCGTGCTTTAGTAGCCAACCTGCAGGTGGCTGCTAACCCACACGTTGCTCACAGCTTTTCAACTACACTTTTTATAAAACTGTAATTAGAGTGATGCATGGTGGGTAAATTTAGCTTTCTAGGGAAGAATGCATTAGCCTTCTGTCAGCCAGCTAACAGTCAGTGTGCAGCAACAGGTTGGAAGTAGGTAATGCCATGAAACTGGGATTTCTGATTTTAAACTGTATAAAAAAGGGAAAATAAAAAAAAACTCGCCTACAGTCTTTAGGCTTGGATTGAGGATTTTTAAAATTTTTGCTTCCCTTTGCACAGTTTGCTTCTTTAGTGCTTTTTATTTGACTTTAAGGTCATGTTGGCTGAGAGGGGTGAGACTGAGTGTGACTCCAAACCAGTTCCCCCACTTCACTATTGTAAACAAGAACAAAAACTCTGTGCTCGTGTTTTACTGGGAATCTATTGAATGCGGTTAGCTTTTGCTGCTGGCATTTCACTCACACTGGGCTTTTCTCAACGTTTCCCCCCTAGAATAGAAAAGGAATAGGAATGTCCTTAATTGTCCCACTGAGGGGAAATGCAGGTGTGCTGTGGTCTAATGCTGTCCGATGTGGACTGCAACACCAGAATTTTGATGAATAGCAACCTACTGTTTTTCAAAGCGCACATGTGGATTTTGTTCTGCCTCCATGTTTGGATTCTGGGCACTCAGTTTTAGCTTTCACATGTAACTTAGGGGTTTTGTGATTCAGAGAAGGATTTTACCCTCTTGATTCATTCTAAGATGTTTGTTTTAGTTTGGTTGTTTTTTTGGGCAGGAAACAGGTGAGAAATAAATTCAAGACTCCAAAAGAAAAAAAAAAAAATGCTTCAGAAAACAAGAATTTTGAATCAAGATGCTTAGATTGAGAAACGGACTGAAACAAAGAGAAACATTCACGCTTCACAAACCGCTGGGGTGTAAATGAGGAACTCGTATTGAACTTTAGATGCCAGGATTTCTTTTTATTTTTTGTTTTTATCCCTCTTGAGTGTTATTGATTGAATTCTGAGTTTTAGTTCTCCACAAAGATTGACTGTCCCCACATTAAAAGTTACAAAGTATTAATCAATTGATTGACTGGTTATCAGTTTATGTGAAACTGTGCACACGTTACTTTGGCTGGGCTTTTTTGTTGCTCAATCTGATCATTTCCTTTTGCAACTTTACTCTCTGTGTTTATTGTTTGGAAGTCTGCTTAAAACATTCAAACTTTACGTGTGCGCCTCGGTGAGAGTGTTGCCTTGACGACACGCTGCAGCTAAAGAATTAAGTTAAGATGTGGCAACGCTAAAAGTTTGACGTCTGGCTCCAAATGTGAGTCAGTCCTTATGGACAAACTTTACAGCCAGCTGAAATAAGGCAGGTACAGGCTGGTAAAAAAAAATATAGGGCATAAAGCTGTGAAGCTACTTTTAGTGTTCTGTGAAACATCTTGGAGGTAAATGATAAACTTTAAGTTGAAGTCAAATGTTGGGATTTTATCACACTTGTCAAGACCTTGAACAGTGGTTTGGACATCACTGATCTTGTTTTTGGAATGGCATTGATTCCTTATTTAATTGGGATTTTAGGAAGATGGATGTAGGGCTGCAACTAACGATTATTTTAGTAATCGATTAATCTATTATTCTGACAATTAATGAATTAATCTGAAAAAAAATTTGAAAAACATTGAAATATATAAGTAAACAAATGATTAAACTTCCCTTTTAAACTAAGAAGATAAACATTTAATTGAATAAATGTACGATTGATCATTTGTTGCAAAGGATGCATCTGCAGTTCAATAATATCTCTAACATCAATAAGCTCAACTCTTTCTGCTTGACTGGACGTCAATACAGTTTTTATTCAGATTCACTAATTAATAATTGAATTCAAACTTTGCTTGATAGAATAATTTTACTGAATTTGAACCAGGTGAAGCTAAAAATTAGAAAATGTTTAAAGACGAAAGTTTATATATAAAGATCATATATAAAGATCAAAAACTGCTGTTTTTGATCGCCGCCTGCCGGCATAGACCTATATATATATATCCATCCATCCATTTTCTGTTCACCCTTTGTCCCTTAATGGGGTCTGGAGGGGTGTATATATATATCTATATCTATATATATATATATATATATATATAAAGAATGGTGAAACATTAATAAAAACTAAATTTATTAAGCCCGGTGTTGTAAAAATGCAGTCGAGGGAATCAGTCTACATTCATAGTATTTATTGATGATTAATTTGTTTTGTACTTTTTTAAAAAAATTTTATCATAACCGTCAGCGCCGGCAGGTAAGTCGTCAGATGAGCGTTTTGTAAGGAAACATGCAGAAGAAGCACAGCAGCAGGCAGCCTCAGCGTGACGGCACAAAAACGACGCGTCGCTGCTAATTTTAGGTACCGCTTCATCTGAATTTCAGAAGCTCTTGAAGTGTCGCTCGTTGGGTCGCTTCGTTGTTTTTTGTTTTTTTTGGGGTGGGGGGTGCGAACACACCAACAAAGCCTGACACAAAGAACATGCAGAACATGCAGATGTGAGCGCACACATTGAGAAGACCACATCAACAAAGCGCGCTCTCCAGCTGTGCCGGAGCTGCAAAGTTGTGGGCTGATGGTTTCATTAAATATAAAGTTGGAAGTTAAATGGATCTTTTTGAGGAGAACCAGAGACTGGGAGCCTTATGAGAACATGCCAAAATAAATAAATAAAAAATACTCAGGCGTTAAAATACTCGTTAATTTTTGATAAATCCCAACATTAATCCACTTTTGCTGATCAAAGCACTAATCTGCCCTATAAACAGCCCTAATTACAGATGTAAAACTCATTTCTTTTTCTTTTTTCTGAGGCATCATAGCAAAAATGTCGGCTAAGCATGGGTGTCCCCAGTGACTGCATTAATGCGCACAGCGAGCAACAGTGCATATGCAGAACGGTTCGGTCCTGGAGCTGCTTCTTGGACAACAGCCCACATCACCGCAACACAGACTTCCTGCGTCCATCGTAAAATCTTGAGCATTTTTCACTTGGAGAACTTTTTGAGCTGTCCTCTTTGACAGAAGTCCAAAGAAAATGGAAAAAATACATAAATAAAAAAATAAAATAGGTATGCAGGATATTATTGGCATGGTGTCGGCCAAATGAGTTTTAGTGTATCGGCCTATCGGATATTGAACAAAAATCCAATATTGTGCATGCCTAAAAAAAATAAATCAAACCCTGAAAAGCACATGACGACACAATGAGTCTTTGCATGTTTGCAATGATAAAAGAAGAGTGGTTAGAATCCGCTGCATGGGACAGATTAAGTCAGCCGCCCAGGGCAAAAAAGGAGTCTCCCTAGATAAAGAGGGCTGGAAAATAAAGCTTGACCGCAGTGAAAACAAAAAAAAAAAAAAAAGAAAAAATTGCTTTAGAAGGAAGCGAGTGACAGAGCAGACGGTGTTGGCGCGCTTATTTAAAAGGTGATATTAACCTCGGGGTCCAGGTAGCTCCAGTTTACTCGGTCAAGAGCGACGCGTCTCATCAAGGCCGCACGCGCATAAGAACGACAGAAAGTCGAGCGTGCAGAAATCGCACGGCCGACGGAGAACTTTGTACTTGAGGCTTGTTTTTACATGGATTCACGTTCACGCGTGTTTGCACACAAGCCCAGAGCCGGCGGTTATTTTCCCAGAGGTTTTTTTTTTTTTTTTTTTTTTTCTGTTTATTTGTCACTTAAGGTGCGCTTTGTATGGCTAGGGGAGCCTTTTGGGAATCAAAAAAAAAAAAAAAAAAAAAAAAAGAAAGCCTCATAAATGCATTATCACTCAGATGGCAAACAAGGAAGGCTTCACTGAATCCATTTGAGAAACTGCCGTGCACCGCTGAAGCCAAATGCCCTCCATCTTCACATCTTAGCAGTTTTATTTATTTATTTCTTGCCATTCGTCCACAGGTTATATTAGAATTAAGTGAGTACGCGCTCACAGATGGCTCATGCCTTGTGATCTCACGCATTAGCACACACCACATCTGCGTGCACCTGAAGCATGTAATCGTGTAGATATTCTGACCCGGATAGAACCGCTCGTTTTCTTCCATTCCTTTTTACTCTCTCTCTTTCACACACACACACACACACCCACACACACACGCAAACACACACAAAAAAAGGCAGAGTGGTTTTCTTCGTGACCGGAGTCGTCAATCGACGCATTTTAATATTTCATCCGTTTTCTATTTCAGATAGATATTCTAGATGGCCGTCTGAGGATGTGCTGAGTCCGGACTGCAAGCATAAAAAAAAAAGAAAGAAAGAAAAAAGAAGTGGATCCCAAATGGGTGAATGCAGAGGAGACACGCAGATTAACATGCACACTGGCCAACAGCACCGGCGTGAGGGCTGAAGACGCTCTCTGTAGTCTGCTGATGTGCCCCACTGATCTGCTCAGCAGCAGGAGACGGGGCAGAAACTCTGTTTATGCCCCGTCTCCTGTGTGCAGAGTTCAGTAGTAACTAGCTACATTTAATGAATTACATTTACTTAAGTAACTTTTTTGAGAAAAAAAAACAAACTTTTTACTATGCTGTACTTTTACTTGAGTAATTTTATTGGGAAGTATCGCTACTCTTACTAGAGTAAAATTTCTAGGTCTTCTGCCCACTGTGAGGAATTTCACTGAACAAACAAACACATTTTCACCAAAAATTCACCAGACGCAGTTTTTGTTAAAAGTTTTATATCGAAAGAAATATTAATTGGCCTGATTAGTGGTTTTTTTTTTGTTACTTATTTGGATTTGTGTCATTTTCATCCTTAAAATATCAAAATATCCAATAAACTTTATATGTTGGTCCATCTAATGATGCAATCTCTAAACATGAAAAGATTGATCATTTGATCAGTTTCTTTGTGCTGGAGTAGACTTTTTTTTTTAAACCAAATACTGCTTTAGTCTTACTTGGATGACTACTTTTTACTTTTACTTGAGTAAAAATATGTTGAAATCAGTGGCTGTTCCTGACATAGGCGACTTGGGCGATGTCTTGTGCAACTACCACTCTACTGGCGGCAGTTTATACGTTTATGCTTTATACAAGAAGGAGAGAAAGGTTGTATTTCATACTATTTTATGTTGCAATGGATGCAAACTGACTTAATGCATCGTTTTAGATACTAAAGAAACTTATATGAAAATGGGCTTAATTTTGGTAACTTCTCTGATCGTTTTAAACCATTGGTTGGGTAAGAATCGCTGTTCTCTGACAAAATCCAGGAGAAAACAAAAGTAAGATGCCATTTAGAATAAAGTTACTTTCTACAGATACACAACTCTTTAGAAATAAAACTTTTATCAACTAGCATTTTAAGTTCAACTTGAATACTTTGCTCTACAACTGGTTTCCAGCTGGAACGTAAGTACTTGACTTTGTGTACGTCTGTATGATTGGACTGATTTGTCTATATATTTCTGTATCTTTACTGGATTTATTTTCCTTACCAAGTAGCCTAGGGTGATACTTGATTATATATAAAAACAGTTAATTTGAAAAAAACAAAACAAAAACAAAACTGAACTGAATATGTCAGCCGTTTATGCCGCTACCTTTGAACATGGACTTCAGAATTGCAAAACAAAGTTCAGTTTCATGCTTTTGAGCTTCGCAGCTTCCACCTTTTGTCTTTTATGGGCATTTGATTTGTTGAGGTGAGAAACTACCTTCTTATATTGGCAGCCAGTAGAGCTGACTGGACATATTGTAATAAACTGAAATCCTTTCGTATTTGTTTAAAAACAAAAGTCACTTCCAGTTTGATGAGTAATATTAACTCATCATAGCGAAGCACCACCAGCTAAAAAAAAAAAAAAAAAAAAAAAAAACGGCGACAAGAAATCGGTCTCAGAAGTCTGAAGGGAGCCGATATAAAATAAAACATTCCTGTTCAGTACCATGTAAACAAAACGTATAGATTAGCGTTTAATCATGAGCCTCGGCTTGTTTGCTGTTGAAGGAAAATCAGCACTTTAAAACTTGCACCACATTTCAGAGTCGACTCTTAAGAGTTTGACAAACTGCTCAGGCATATTTGCATCGTTGGTACAAATGAAGCAAATAAGCAACATTTTAGCTCGACTTTGCTTTTCGTTCTTCCCTCCCCATCCATTCTCCATCTTTCTGTCCGCTCTGTACCTTCACTCTCCTTCATCCGTCTTCTTCTGGGATAAATCAGGTGGCGAGTTACATAACTGTTATGTGAACATTATAAATATCAAGCAGATTTTCTGGTATGCAGTATTTGGTGAACGGTGATGTACGTATCTAATGGCAACCAGGACTCTACACCTGTCTGTGGTGCCTTCAGTGCAGAGGTATGCATTTCCCATTGTTAGTATGCACACAAACACACACACGCACACGCACGTCTTTGTTTTGTCAGAGCTTGTGCAGAGTACAGTAGCCACATATTTGTGTGTTTGCTTCTCCTCTCTGCTCTGCGAACAGCAGGCCAGCTGACATCTCAGCGAGGATGGATTAGCATATCAAGCTACTGGCACAGCACTGCGTGTCTTCTGACAGCTACCTCACCCCCACAGGGGTCGAGTGTAGCGAAGACACGGGTATCATCTCCAGGACCGAGCGCAGGGAGATCACAGCGGAGCGGGAAGGCGCAGGGAGCGGTACGGGGTCTCAGTGAGCGCGTCTGTTTTCATGACATCGCTGTGCGGCGGATTTAAAACGACCCGTGTTTTTAAGGCCCCCCCCCCTCAGCCTGCCGGCAACTTCTAACGCGGCTTTGCTCTGCTGCAGTTTATCAAAATTGCAAAAGAAAATGGATACTGAAAGTTGTTTTTCTTTTTTTTTTTTTTAGTCTCTGGCTAAAAAAGACAGATGACTGTTTCCTGTTTTCAAGGTGTTAGGATTGCCGAAATTATTTCTATTAGCTCAATGTGAGACTTAGCGGTGCACCGATTGCAGTTTTCTGGCTGATCGTCGATTACCGAGATTTAAAAAGCCTGACCTGTCAATTCCGATTTTGGCCAACATCAAAATGTCGCTAAATGTAGGAAGAAAGTCACAGAGTTGGTATGTGGAGACACGATCTGGTGGGCCGGCCTGTCAGAAAACCTTTCACACAGGAGAGCAGAAGAGGACAGTGGCTGATTTTCAGACCTTTGCTGAAGTAGATCAGATCGTCTTCACATGTAAATACCAAAACTAAGGAAATCGGAGCAGATAAATCGGTGCACCCCTGCTAAGACTTTCTTTTCCCCATAAGCATTATTGCTTTCTACAATTTAACATTTTTTACACTTCTCCTTAATCCTTGACATTATTACATTTGTTCCTAACTGTCCAACGTTAACGCCGAATAAACTTTCCCTGATTTAGGTCTGTTTGGATAAGCCAAGAGCTTTCTACCTGCTAAATGCACAAATAAGATTTTGCTTTTCTTTTTTCAAATTCAAAAGTTTATTTACATTTTCTTAGTATTTGGTAGAACTGCAACAAAAATGGTCTAACTTGGGGCAAAAAGTTCCTGGTGTACTGCTACAGATTTCTGACGACAGCTTCCTACAAACAGAACTGGTGTCCGGCCACCATGCTCACACATCTTTTTGGGTTCTGCCCACAAACTCTCTATAGGACAGAGATCAGGACTCGCTCAAAGACACTGATATTGTTGGCACTTTTTCTAATTTGGTGTTGTTATTTCAAAAAATCCCCCATGGTACTACCTATGCAGTGAGGTGACATTACGAAAAAAAACACACAAAAAAAAAAACACAATCTCCACACTGAAAAAACAAAAAAATCTTACCAGGTAATTTTGGTCGTTTCTAGTGCAAATACCTTAGTGCACTAGAAATAAGACAAAGCTAACTTATATGCAACTTTTCAGCCAGATATAAGAGTTTGTTTTAAGTCAATTTCTTAATTTTGTTGCACTGGCAGATAATTTCACTTTCAACATGGGAACAATGTCTGCCAGTTCCACTGCTAGGACTTTTTCATCAATATTAAGGAATTATTACCTTAAAACAAGCTATTCTGTATTACTTAAAAGTTACCTAGGAGTTAATTTTGTCTTATTTTAAATGTATTAATATATTTGCACTATAAACTAGGCCAGACGTACTTGGACAGATTTTGTTTTTGCAGTGCAAACCATTTATCTTACTGTCTCCTGTAGAAGCGTCCTGCGAGTCCAAGATGCCGGATTCTTGAAGCGACCTGATGCACGAGTCTACGAGCTCCAGGCCAGTCGTCAGCTCCTCCTCTATGTCCTTCTGTCCATCTACATGTGCATAAAACAGTGAAAAGACAATAAGTGATCTGTCTTCTTCCATGTTATGATTACAGAAGCACTCCTGGATTTAACCCGAGTGTACTTGCATATTTTTCACCAAGTGTGGGTCCCAAAGCCACACTAGACCTTAAGATCTTTTTTATGTTCCAAAAAAGATCTTAAGGTTTCAGTAACAACTAGATGTTAATTTAGTAACCGTGGGTATGACGATAAATAACCGACTAATAATTTCAGACAAAAAAAGTAAAGAAAATCAGACACATTTGGATGAAAACACAGAAAAGTCACAATAATGTTAAAAGCTTGTCCAAAATAGTGTAATAATACAGAAGCCTCAATAAACCTTCCAGGTTTACAACCAGGCAACATGCTGAAGACTTCATATTTCTTTCTTTTTTTGGCTCCACTGCAAACAAGGCTGTTAATATATTTAAAAACAGATATGGGGCATATTTTTGGAGATTGCATTCAGACAGGTGTTAATTTTTAAATAGCTTTTCAAAAAATGTTTAATTCAAAGTATCTTAGACCTTTCTCTCAAGCAGAATTGAAGCGGTGCAATTGAATATTTTTGTTTCGTTAAAAACACCTGACATAAATGTGGTTTGAAAAAAAAAAAAAAAGCCCTTACTAAAAACATAGCAAAGTCAAAGCGATTGGTTGTCATTGCAAATTCTTGATGGTCATTCAAGGTTGACGCAACCAGCTATGGGTAATTACTTTTTTCCATAACTGTTACTGTTTCGGGTAGCTCTTTTTCCTTAATAATTGTAATCACCATTTGACTACGTTTGTATTTTCTTTGGTTATCTTTGTCTGATGTTAAAATGTCGTTTGATCATATATGTTGAAGTTTGACAAAAGAGCAAAAACTGAAGAAATCTGTAAGTGGGGGGGGGGGGGGGGGGGAAAGAAAACCACCCCCCCGCAAACCCGGGAGGGGGGGGGGAAAAAACCGGACATGTAAGAAACAAACCTTCGGGGGGGGGGGTTCAGGTTTTCCGACA
>CAEGAE010096477.1:0-14990 GCA_903067095.1 Girardinus metallicus
GCTAACATGAACACAAAGCTATAAATGGCTGCAAGGTGAGAGTTCCTCTATTAAACTGACTGAAGATGAAAACAGAAACAGGAAGCTGGAGTATAGACATTTTTTTCATAATAGCCTGCTCATAAATAGATAGGCTATTTGTTAGCCTGCCTCTTTATTATTACATTGAATTAATTTCAGATTTTTGTATAACTTTTCTTCACGTTAAATGAGCTGTTATTTTTACAGGTTCATTTTGTAAACTACAGAAAAGTAACTGTTAGAGAAGCTCAAATGTGAAACATTGGCCTGATGTTGATATGCGATAGTAACACTGCTGTTATGTTAGATTTATCAATGTTTTATTTTATTAATCGTAAAAATAATCGATAGATTACTAAATTACTAAAATATTCGTTTACAACAGCCCTAAATAACAGTAAAAAATGATGTCAGAGTGAATTCAAACTGTCTATTTTTTTAGTTAAATTATGTTGTTTTTATATCTAACTGGGGTGCTGGAAAAGTTTGAAAATTTACCTTGAAGAATTCTTAAACTTTACTGTTGAAAAGTGAACGAACCCTGCAGATGTCACATCAGATGTCTTCCGTTGGTACTCATGAAACTCACAGTTTTCCCTTCGCCTCTTCAGCACCACCACGAATCACCTGTCCGACTCCAAGCTGCCCAAGGAGGAAGCATTGAGGCTGCTGCGTGTGGAAATGCAGCGCTGCCTGGGATGTCTAAAGGGAAAGAGGCAGAAGATCAACCAGCTGCAGGAGGAGCTGCGGCTCGCTCAGGGTCGAGTCGGAGAGCTGGAGGTCCAGCTGGAGGAGGCAAAGCTCTGCTCTGCAGTAAGGGCTCCCCCTGGTGGAGGCTTTTAAAGATTAACTTACATTTGCCAGCTTGTGATCCTGTATTGACCTCAATCTCAAAGAGATTTCACACGATAGACCAACAGAGTCGTGCATAATAGGGAAGTGGAATGGAAGCGGTTGTTTTATTACGATATTTGTGTTTAGTCCCTCTGAGTCTGTACATTTGAACAAAATTGGTCTTAAAAAAAGGGCCGGTTGAGACCAAAGCACCAGACTGCAAACTTTCGAAATCCAGTTTTTGATAGAAAGAGAAAAATTATAAATCATGCAAATGGATTTATCATCTGCATGATAAATCCGTGCAAATGATAAATCAAATAATTTTATTAAAATAACAATTTTATTAAAATAATATTATTATTTGCGACTAGAAAAAAGTTATTTTGTAGCAAAAAGGCCTTTTGGAATTCAAACGGTTCCTGACTCCTGGCGTATCTCATAAAAAACTTAACAAAACATTTTAAATTAACAGTTTTACACTGCAAATGGTCCTGGAAGACTAACTGGAGTTATTCTTGTTCTGAAATAAATAACGTTTGCTCCTCAGGCCAGAGAGACCAGCCAGATGAAACACCTGGACACGACTGAAGGCTCTCAGAAAGAGCTGAGATCACAGGAAGAGACACGCCTGCTGGAACAAATGGAGGTCGAGTTTTGTCCATTTTCTCTACCTTCTTTGGTTTACTTAAGACAAAATGTTAAGTCTGTTTTCCTGTCAACCTGTAGATGCTTGAAAAGAAGAATAAAGAGCTGAAACAGAACGAGGAAAAGCTGAAATCTGCCAACACTGAGCTGTGCACCAAAATGAGAGAAATGATCCAAGAACTGGACCAAGAAAAGCAAGAAGCTGCTCAGAGGTCAGACCCAAGACAAGATGGGTTTATTTATTCATCTGCTGAAACAATTAATCGTGATTAATCGATTAATTAAATAATCATCAACTAATTTAGAAATCGATTAATCATTTACTAAGGCAGTTTGCTGAAAGAACAACAGAGTCAGAGCAGGAATTAAACTAAAACTACAAAATATGAATATTTTGCATTTAAGATAAAAAATAAACATTTGATTGTAAATATATTCTACCAAAAACTACTCCTCCAATTATTGATCAGTTAATCCACAAAATGATCAAGTGCACACTAAAGGAATGTTATGTTGTTGCATTTCAGGCAATAAAATATGTTTATTGTTTAAAAAAAATAATTGAATCATTTGTTTATTTGCATCTCTCAAAATACTTCTAATATAAATTATTTCTATCTGATTAATCAATTAATCGGAAGAATAATCGATTACTAAAGCCATCGTTAGTTGGAGCCCTGATATTTATAAATCATTTGCATGTTGTTTTCGCAGGACTGAGCGGATAAATCAGCAGTATAGAGATGATGTGGTGAGCCGGGTCAGAACAGAACTCCTGCTGGAACACAACGCGGAGGTGGAGCAGCTGACTGCACAGCACCAGCAGCAGATTCAGCAGCTGCAGTAAGTCTCTGTCCCTAAAACTGAAATCTGTTCTCCTTTACACACCACTTAACGCACCTGTTTTAACTTCCTCCACAGGAACCAGCTGTCAGAGGTCAGCGATAAGATGTTGGCCGTGCAGGAATGTTACATCTCTGTGTGCAAAGAGAAGTGTTTCCTGGAGGAAACTCTGCAGAAGAAACAGGAAGAAGAAAGTAGTGAAGCGCTGGAGAAGCTGAGGGGTGAACTGGAGGTTCAGCATCAGGCCGCCATGCTGCAGCTTAAAGAGGTCTGGACCAAAGAGAAAGAGGCTGAAATCCAGCAGGAAGTGAGCTGCCATGTTGCTTCCACTGAAGCCAAATGGAAGAAGGAACTTCAAAAGGTCTGAAACGATTAATCGTGATTAATCTTTTATTGAAATAATCGTCAACTAATTTAGTAATCGATTAATTGTTAAGTGGAGTACGTAGATTCAAAAAAAGACAGTTTCCTGAAAGAACAACACAGTCAGAGCAGCTAATCAAGGTTTCCCCCAGAAAACGTGCTAAGCCCGGTGGCTGGGTGGCAGGGCAGTCATTCATCCAGCGGCCCGTCGTGTTTTTGAGTTAAAACATGTTTAAAGTTTACGGGAAATTTGAAAATATCACTTGATAATCATGTGTTACTGAAAGATTAGAAGATTAATTCCTGAACACCAACTATAAAGTCTTAAAAAATGCAAACATTTTAAAAAGACTTAAATAAATAAGCAATATTTAGCCTGGTGGCCCGCCAGGCTTACAATACACTGGGGGAAACCCTGGTATTTTTTTAGCTGTAGATGCATCGTTGGCTACAAATAACCAAGCGTAAACTAAAGGAATGTTATGTCTCTGGATTTTAGGCAATAAAATGTTTATTTTCTTATCTAATACAGTAATTTAATTATTTATTTGCGTCTTTTAATATGTTTCTAATATTAAATAAAATAAATATTAATAAGTGTTCCCATGAAAAATCTTCCAGTTTTGCTATCCGATTAATCAATTAATTGTCAAAAATAATCGATTACAAAAATAACCGTTAGTTGCGGCCGTATTTGACTTATTAATACAAGAGGCTCACCCGACTGAATTCAATGTGTTTTGTTCTGTTGGGGTGCAGAGAGAGAAGACGTGGGCTCAGGAGCCGGAGGAGGCTAAGAAAGAGAGAAACGCTGCTGAGGTGAGCTGCCAGACAGATGAGCTGGAAGCCAGCGGTCGGGCAATTTCTGCTGAGGAGCTGGACTCCAGGCTCGCTGCCCAGAAGCAGCAGCTGCAACTGGAAGCTGACAAAGAGCAACACAAAGCTGTGGCGGAAGCCAGGAAACGAATCCAGAGAGAGTTGGAAGAGAAACACCTGAACGACATGGCCAAGCAGGTGGGATTTTTAAGCTAGTGCATGGCGAATAAGCTTTATTTTACACCAGCTGGGATTCATTTGTAGATTGTTCTCAACATTAATCCTATAAACTGTTATCCTTACTTGTTTAGTTATTATTTAAACGGTAAAGCTTAGAGGCAGACTAAGCACAGACCCGTGTTTCAGGTTGAAGGGGCTGTAACCCGAGCCTACAGCCGCTGGATCGAGGATCTGTCTTCATTACCAGAATACCAAACTTTACTCCAAGGAGAAAAGGAGAAATGGGAAGAGCTACAGGAAGAAAGCACAAAGAAAAAAGTAGGAGAAACTTGTTATTTTTAGGATCATAATCAATTATTATGACGATTAATCAATTAATCAGATTTTTAAAAAATTGGCACACTATGGATTTTTCATCAAATCACTTAAGCCTGTTTTATAAAATATTAAAAATACATTAAAATACGCAAATAAACAATTCAATTCCTTTTTTTAAATAACAAGATAAACATTTTAGTGATCAGTTGTAGCAAGAACAAATACTTTTCTCAGGTCTTTCTGTTTAACTTCAATACAATATCAGGTTGATCTTTTGATAAACCTGATATTAATCAATATCAGGTTGATTAATTAATTAACATTTAAGAATAGCTAATTCTTAATTTGTTTTGATTAACGAAATTGAGAATTAGCTAATTTTTTTCACTGAATTTAAACTAGGGGAAGCTAAATCTTTGCTATCTTATGAGTTCGAACATATTTATAAAGTTGTTTTTTTTCTATCTTTATTGCAAAATGTCCAGTTTTGGCTTAATTACTGCTCAGACTGAGTTTTTCTTCCAGCAAATGGCCGTATTATTATTTTTTTGAGTCTGTACACTCCAGTTAGTTAATGATTAATTGATTACTAAATTAGTTGACAATTATTTCAGTAATCGATTAATCCAATTAATTGTTTCAGCCTTCGTAAATATAATGCAAAGAGTAAAGCAAAGAAAACCACCTGGTTGTTTATATCAGCAAATGTCCTTTTTTTGAGTTTGTTTATTCCAGTTAACAATTAATCGATTGCTAAGTTCATCACGATTAATCAAATTAATCGCTTCAGCCCTAGTTATTTTTATAATTACTGTCACGACTGTTTATCCTCCTCTTTTCATATTTTTTATATTTAATTTTTTTTTAAATACATTTTCAGGTATCCCAGGCCTTGCAGGAAGCAGAGGAAGAGAGGCGGAAAAACCAAGTGGAGCAGCAAAAAGCAGTGGACCTTCACGAGGAGCTGGCAGCCCTCAAGAGCCAGCTGGAGCAAGCCAGCAGAGAGCAAGCCGCCCTGCTGAAAGCGGAGCTGGCTGCAGCCCGAGCCGCATGGTTCAGAGACAAACAGCAGGAGATCTCCATCATCCAGGCCCGAAACGAGCAAACCTACCAAACCAAGCTGCAAGAGCAGTGCAAAAACCTGGAGCAGGCTGTGCAGGAAGCCAGAGAAGACGCCGACCTCCAGAGGAAGGAGCTGCTGCTGCAGCTGGAGGCCAAGCTGCAGCAGACTCTGAGGACACGAGAAGAGGAGTGGAGGCGCCAGTATGAAGAGAAGAAGCTGGCTGAAAGACAGCAGGAGAAGGAGAAGTTTGTATCAGAGCTTCAGACAGCACTGTCACAGGCCTCTTCAAGGCTTCTCAGGCCCGCTGAAACGGAGCATCAGGAGGCTGAGGGCAGCAGAAGGCCCAGTGGATCCCCGTCAGAAACTACAATCACAAACATCATTGAAACATCGTGCAGAGACATGATGAACAGAGCGCTATCACAGGCCAAGAAGGAGTGGAAGAAAGTAGGTTTTTGTTCATTTGTTGCAATTTTTCTGATGTTTGTTCTCAGTTCAGTTCCTTTATTGTACACAAAAGCACAAGGGCTGAAACGATTAATCGTGATTAATCGTTGATGACAGTAATCGTCAACTAATTTAGTAATTGATTAATTGTTAACAGAGATTTAAAAAAAGGCCAATTCCTGAAAGAACAACCCAGTCAGAGTAATTCAGTCAAAATTACATTTAGGATGAAAAACCTTCTTTGTTTGTAAATATGTCCTTGTCAAACCTCTTCAAGAGGCAGTTTTCCCTTCACCTGGTTCAAATTTTGTAAAGAAAAGAAAATCCTCCTATTAAGCACATTTTGCCAACCAATTATAAAAAGTAAAAAAATAAACAAAAAACAGAGTAGTAGTTGTTTTTAGCTCCACAAGCAAGTGCACATGAAAAGAATGCTATGTTATTCAATTTCAGGGAATAAAAGGTTTATTTTTTTTATTAAAAAAATTAATTTTATTTATAGGGAGTTTTTATTCTGAACTCTCACATTTCCAGACCAGGCAGCCGTAGAAAAAGTTAAAACAAATTTGATGAAAGACCGATAAAAGAGGCTTCTGTTGACACTAAAAATATTTAGCTTCCTGAGAAAATCTCAGAGTCTCTACTGCCCTTTTTTTTGTTGGATCTTATAAAAAGCCCACTTATCTTTGATTATTGCTCCCAAGTGTTTGTAGTTTCCAACAAACTGAATTTGTTTGCTGTTAATTTCTGTTTATTATTTGAAAAAGAAAAATTTAACTTTTTTACATTTACAGATGAGCGAAGAAAAGCTGCGCTGCATCCTGAAAGAGACGCAAGAGAAACACACAAGAGAAATCAACGAAATTCACGGTGTGCATTGCACTTGGACGTGAAACACTGTATCGTTTCACACTTTTTAATTTCTATCATGATTGCCTGTTGTCTCCAGGCTCTCTTGCTCAGAGGAAGGAGCAGTCTGGCTGCAGGAAGGGATGCTCTGAGAGTTTGGGAAAGCTGCAGAAGAAGAATCAGGAGCTCCAGAAACATTTAGAGAAAGCCTGTCGTCAACTTCAGCATCGCATTCGTGAGCACAAAGCGGCCATGCAGCGGCTTCGAGGTACATTTAAGTGTTTGATTGAAACTTTTACCGTAAAACCCTGAACCCACACTGACTCTGCGTCTCTGTTGTTTATTTGTTTTTCCCGAAAATGTAGATGAGCATGAAAGCAGCATACAAAAGCTGAAAGAGGAACATCTGCAGCAGCTGGAGGAAGCGAAGAGAGCTAATGAATCATCAGGGTTTGTTGTTCACATCCATCCATCCATAATATTCATTTTAAATTATTTTATCTAGTAAAAATTTATGTTTTCCCTGTAAATACCGAAGAATAAATTAATTTGAGTTCATTTGATCAAAACAGGCTGGAAAACTCAGTATTTATCGCGCCTTCTTTAAGAGTTCAAATTAACTTTTAAGTGTAAATATATTTACTTGAAGTATTTCTGATCTTTGAACAAACAGAATCACAAAGACCAGGTGTGGGATTGAAGTGTGCAGACATTTAAAACTGAAGTTTAAAGCCGTAAATCTTGTCAAACATGGCCGCCTCCTAAAACGACGTTAATCAGAGTTGCGGCCAAAAAGAGCGACGTAGATCCACGCAACTCAGACTTCCTTTCTGGAAGAGACGTAATAAGAAACTAATAGATGTGGATAAAGATCTCTGGTCAGAACTAACAGTGCGTATCGTATCATTCATTGTGAAAAATTTCTTATCGTGTTAAGAATTTTGATTTATCGTCATGATAAATTTCAGTGAATGTTTAAAAAAGTGACTAAAATGTTAATTTAACTATTTTCTCCTCTCTTTTTTGCATCAATATATATATCAGTAAATGTTTAAATACAATTAAACAAAATCTCTATATGCAGTTTAATAATAAAAATCATATTTATTTAAGTATTTGGTGTCCTGAAGAAGTTTTTTTTTCTATTATAAATGTTTTTCAAGAACAGCATTTATGCTTGTGGTGCTTTGCAGTTACCTTTGAAAAAAAAAGCAATAAATAATTTTTTATAATCAGTTTTATCGTTATCACAATACCACAAAATATTTTGATATTTACGCCTTCAAACCTTCTTGAAACATGGCAGCATCATGATGTGGGGATGATTTTCTTTAGCGAGGACAGAGAATCTGCAGGATAGTTCAGCAGAACCATTTTTCTATTTTTCTATTGTTACATCCTCTGTGTGTTAGTTTGTCTCAAAAAGTCACTACAAAATACAACAAGAAATATAAAAAACTAAATATTAATATTTAATAAGATATTAAATATTATATTTAATATATTGCTGCATTCTTATTGGTCAACATAGTAAAAGTAATTTCACACAACTTTTAACATCTGAAAGTCTCCAGGCTTTTTAATTGGGTCAGAACAGTATAACTATGGGAAACTTTTTCCTTTTTAAGTTTATTTCTTCTTCTTAGACCTTCGGATCACCAACAAAATCTCCAGCAAGGCCTGGAAGAGATGAAGCAGCAATACCTCGTCACCGTGGAAAAGATTAGAGGTTGGTGTTTGACACACAGAAACTTCCCCCGAAGAATACATTCATTTGAGTTCGCAGCGACAAACAGTCAAATCGTCCCGTGTGTTTCTGCTAGGGGACATGCTGCGCTACCTGCAGGAGAGTCGAGAGCGCGCGGCAGAGGTGATCCGCAGTGAGGTGCAGAGAGAGAGGCAGGACACGGCCAGGAAGATGCGCCGCTACTATCTGACCTGTCTGCAGGAGTTACTGGAGGACGGGGGGAAAGCCACGGGGCAAGAGGCTTTAATTGTCCCAAACTTGTTCGCTTGCTGCAGTATTGCTCCTCCAGCTAATTGTATTGATCTTTTTGTCTTCTGCAGTGCTGAGAAGAAAATAATGAGCGCTGCGAGCAAGCTGGCAGCCATGGCTAAAGTGCTGGAGACCCCAGTGAAAAGTAACTCTGGAAAGAATTACTCTCTACCAAGTAAGTCCTGTATGAGGAAAACTGCTTAAAAGGGACTTATCAAACAAAATTCACATTTTACCTGTTTTTATATTTCTACTTGGGTCTCAACTGCTTCTGAAAACTTCCAGAGTTAAAAAAAACAAACATCTGATGGGTTTTTGGTAATAAGTTTATGTTTTTTGGCCATTTCCAAAACTTCCTGATTGTTGAGTAACATTCCATGGGCACTGTGCCGTTGCCTAGCAACTCGAGCAGTGCTCCGCCGGTCAGCTAGCAACCCCGGTGGAGCTCCAGCACATTTTGTCAGCTGGTTTTACCGCTGTATAATGGCTGCAGGAAGAGACAAGTGTTTTGTTGTTGACTTACCATCCAGAAACCACTTGCTGCATTCTTATTGGTTGTGCGGGAGCCTCTACTTCTGCTTTTCAAAGATGCACAGTTGTATAATTGTGCATCTTTTTGCAGCCATTTTTATGGGCGAATGTAAACGTTGACTTGGGGGGCGTGGCCAGAAGCAGCTTATTTGGATTTAAAGTGACAGAGACCCTAAAAGATTTTATTCTCACAGGAGCTCAAAACTGAAATCTCATTATCTGAGAATTATTTTGTATCGTCTCAGCCTGTTTTTCATCAGCAGGTTGTTCGACGGGGGAATCTTCCGCTGCCGTTGTTGGCGTTCCAACTAGAGGTTCAGGTTTCCGTAGCAACCTGACGACGCTAAACGAACTTCCTAATGTGAGACCAGAGCAGCAACCCCAAAGGGAAAACATTGCTGCTGATTCAGGCCCCAAATCAACCGCAGCATTTAGGACCAAACCTTTAACCCACCAGGACTCCGAGGACGGCTCCGTGACGAAGCCACAAACCTTCGATAGCAACTCTTTCCCTCATAAACCTTCCCAATCCCACGTGGGTTTCGCAGGTTTGTCTGCAAGGGGGAAAAGCGGCGAGTGGTTTCTGCAAAGAGGCGACTCCAGCAAGGCAGAGTTGGCGCAGCAGATCCGTCTGTTCCTCATCCAGGAGGCTCCAGTCAGAGAGGAGAAGCAGACCGACTGGAGCCTGACCAGCAACGACTCGGACAGCGGCCCAAACGCAGCCAGACCGCAGCGGAAAGCCGAACCGCTCAGGCCTTTCTCTGCTAATTCAGCTTCTGATGCTGACATAGGAGCACTAGGGGTCGCCACTCCGGACGATTCTGACCTAACAGTGTACAAGGAAATCCCCAAGCAATCACCTCAGACTGAAAACAACAAGAAAGCAAAGAAGAGTCTGGCCAGAGAGCCGATCCCCGGCTCAGACGGCGACGTTTTCTCCAGGCTGCCGTTCTCTGAGCTGAGGCAGCGGCAGCAGGACAGCGGCTTCGACAGCCCCTTCTTCCTGCAGAAATAACAGAGGAGGGAGAAGGTAAAGACATGCAGCTTAATAAAATGTGCCTTTATTTCAGTGTTATGTTTACATTTAAAACAATGGGAACATTCTTCATTACACTCCACAAACGAAATCCTGTCATCAGCGTCTAGTTTCTACCACGTATTAGGGCTACTGTAGATAGAAAAAGAACTCAAACATTTTGAGATCAAGCTCAAATTTTCTAGAAAGAACAAAGACATTTCTGAGCTCCAAAAGTTGAAAATGTACTAGAAGGTTGTTTGTTTTTATTTTGCGGTTAATTTGAGAAATTCTCTAGTTTGAAAAGTTGTTTTTCTATCAAATTTTCAATTTTTCAGACTCTGAAATTTCCAAGATTTTTCTAGAAAGCTTGAGATCAATTTTAAAATTTCTGAGATTTTCTTACACATTTTCAACTTTTGAAACCCAGAAATTTCCTAAATTGTTTTCTAGAAAATTTGAAATAAATCTCAACATTTTTGATTTTTTTGCTAGACTTTTGAAACTCAGAAATTTCTGAGATTTATTTTAGAAAATTTCTGAGATCAATCTAAAAAAAAAATTGTTTTTTTCCAGCAAATTTTCCACTGTTCTGGAAATATTGAGATTAATTTCAAAATTTCAGAGATTTTTCTAGCAAACTTTAGACTTTTGAAACTCAGAAACCAGATGTTCTGGTGAAGCTTTTTAAATCATTTCAGCCACAACTGCAATAATAAATAAGTTTGGAGAATTTGACATGAGGCTTTTAAAACGAAACTCTTCTGGTTCTGTTTTCTGGTGGATTGCATAGTCAGCAGAATAATAAAAAAGGGCCACACATTACTGAGGTTGTATCTTTACATTTGAGTCAAACTCTGAAACATGATGATTCACACAAAGCAAAATCTGTACAACATTCATGTTCATAAAGGGTTTATGCAAAGTTTTGAGCAGCGCTGTGCATAAAAATGAAATAATCCTCCTTATTTTACCCATTTCATAGATAAAATAGGCAGAAAGAGCCTCTACTGCACATTCATGACTCGGTTTACCTTCTCACACGTTGAGGATCTGTAAGGGACGTTTTGTGCTGGATGAAGCAGATAAAACTTGTTAATTATTGACCGGTGGAGTTGCTGGAGGCCAGAGTCAGCCTCCATGTTTCATTCTGTTTCGCATCACTGTGCAAAGCTAATCTCATTTGCCACTGATTTTAGCTTTGCATTCACTGAGCTGCTGCGATTTCTGCATTGATCCTCCGTTTTTGGTGACAATAAGAAGCATCTGCAGCAGAACTATGCTTCCGCAGTGCAGTTTGTAGCAGTGAATGTTAATCTAAAAGTGCCTCTTCAGACAAAATGTCCCCTTAGCTTTAGCATGTGCCTTTCTTTAACTTTAATGAAATAACTGCTCTGTTGAACTAACCGCCAAAAACAGATGAAACCACAGAAGAACTCAGGAAACGTTTTACACTCCTCATTTTTAATGCCACAGTTGGGTCATTTCAAACAAAATCTTGTTTTTTAGAGGAATAAAAGGTGAATTTTTATTTTTAAAAGCAAAACAGTGAATATTTTTGAATATATTTTTTTTAAACTCCGTCCACAGAGAAATGTCTGAAAGACACAAAATGGCAGCTAGCTCTCACTAAAGGGCTTAAACAGTTTAAAGTCCCAGATATCCAGGCTCTGCTTCTTTGTTTGAAACGTGTTTTTATGTTCATGTTTGTAAAATGTTTTATATTTACAAGACGAGCTCCGCATGCATTATAATTGTTTCTGTATTTATATTTGTCATTTTAATAAATCTTGACTGATTTCAGACTGAAAAGATTTTTTTTCTATAAGACCTAAATTTGTTTTACTTGGTTTTTGTGTGAAAAGAATAAATTGGAGACTCGCTGACAAGAAGGTCAGCGCAAAACGTTTCTGCTCCAACAACAAACAGGAAGATTAAATAATTTACCAACAAAGAGCCGAGCCGCACCAGGATCCTCGGTTCCTGAACAGCTGAGATGGTTTTGCTTCCTTCCTTTTGTAGCTCCTGATAAAACGGTTTTAAATAAATATTCAAATAGTTCAGAATCCAGAATATAAAGATTCCCACAGAATAGGATTAGAGCCACAGTACAAAAAAATAAAAATCTGCTTTTAATCTCTGAACTCTGGGGAGGGGGAACAGGAAACTAGGAAAATTCAAAATTCTGAGATTAAGATCTGAATTTTCTTTTTTTTTTCTTCCAAAAGTCAGATTTATGAATTACGAGAAATGCAAATTACGAAACAAAATAATTCCAAGATTAATGCAAAAATTCTGAGATTAATGTCAAAATTTGGAGAAATTTTGACAGAATTCTGAAACAAAAGATTGAAATCAGACGTCAATATAAAAATTCTGGAAGTTAAACAAGAATTCTGAGAAGAAAGACAATTTAAAGTTTAATGTAAAAAATATACAGAGAAGTGAGTCTAATGAAACAAATCTGGGATTAAAGTCAAAATTTTGAGATTAATGTAAAATTTTTTAGATTAAAGACAGAATATAAGATTAATGTAAAAACTGGGATTAAAGTCTTGATTCTGATTTTAAAATAGAAATGTGAAAATTCTATTAAAGTCAAAATTTTGAGAAGAGAGATTAACGAAATTAATATCAAAATGCTGGGATTATAGTCAAGATTCTGATAAGATTGATAAAGTCAATGTAAAAATTCTGATAGTCAAAAGTATGAGGGGGAAAAAACACGTAATAGTGAAATTTATGTAAAAATTATAATACTACATACAGATTCCTGATCTTAATTTAAAAACATTTGGGATTAAAGTCAAGACTGAATTTAAAAGGCAGAATTTAAAGATTAATGTTAAAATTCTGGGATTAAACAGAATTTTTAGATTAATGTAAAAGTTATGGGATTAAATTCAATATTCTGATATATAAAAAAGAAGTGTAAAAATAACATTTTATGAAAATAAAACTTACAAAAAAAGAGAATAATTAAATTAAATGTCAGAATTGTGAGATTAATCTTAATCCTAATTCTTCTCCCTGTCCTGATAACTGATATAATTTCATCATTAGATGTAAATGGGGGAAGAGAATTTGCAGATTCTCTGTTGTGTTGTTGGTTATTTCGATTTGCTATTTCCAGTTGCTGTTTTTTGTAGTTTTTAGAAATGTCTTTCTAACACTGGAGAACAAACCGTACCGCTCACCTGCTGGACATGAACCCGGCAGAATCGTAAGGGTCCGACCCTTTGACCTTTGACCTCATTGGAGCTTGCCTCAGTTTTCCAGTGATGTTGACTCAACGCGGGTCAGCTAAAGTCAGCGTTCCGGTCATAAACTTTGGCACATATTCCTGACTGAACCAGATCACGAGCGCTGCGGCTGTCGACTGTTGGAAAAGGGAGATGAGAAACGGGTTTATTCTGGAGTTTAGACCCACTGAACCCGCTTATCTTCATCGGTGTCTCAATGGTTAAAAAAAAAAAAAAAAAAAAAAAGATGCTGTGGTTAAGTACACACAGTGCTGTGAAAATGCATTTCCCCTGTTACAAAATCTTGTGTTTTTTCTTTTTTGTCACACAAATTGATCACGTTTTAGGATCAATTTTGGCCCGACTACTGCTCACTTTTTTTTTTTCTTGTTACCTCTGCAGTAAAACTAACAACATTTCAGAAAAAGAACGTAGTGTTGACAGGAAAACAAGCCTGAACCGGAAATAATCTGCGCCACTGAACCGCCATCTTGGTAGGCAAGCGCAGCACAGATGAACGATGGCGTCGAGATCAACAAAAACAAAGTATGTTGACACGCTTGACCAGCAAAAAAGATAAACCAACAAAATCGCTGCTGTCAGGATCGACCTGTACGAGATGGAGAATGTGGTTTGTTCATTGTAGTCATAGCAACTCCCATGCCAGTTAGGGATACCTACCAAGATGGCTGTCGGCTATGACGTTCCTGGATATGTGATGTTACATGAGAACTACGTATTACTAAACCTCAGCTTAAATCAACTATAACGTCCAAAACAATCTTAACACAAACATTTTAAACTTACGATATCGTGATAGTGTGATAATATGAGAGGTAAAAGGTCACGGCTCCTCCACATCCTACTATTGCTATGCACCGTTCTGTGTCAAAAACAACCAGTCAGAGCCAGGAGGAAGGTCTTAGCGCTGTCAATCAAGCTCCTGTACATGCAGTGAAACTATTTAATGTTACAGGAAAACTGTTTATCTGGTGTCACTGGTGGCCATGCTAACTAGCATTAGCATTCATGGCTGCCTGAGTTGTCAGGTGATAGTGAACTATTGCGCCTGAACTCCAGGAATTGAACGTAATTTGTAGCTTAGTGCTGTCAATCAAGCTTCTGTACTTGGCAGTGAAACTGAATGCCACTAAAAACTGTTTATCGCGAGGCCATGCTAACTAGCATTAGCATTCATGGCTGCCTGCATTGTGTTGAACCAACTGTAGCTCAGCATAGAAAAAGGAAGAAGATGATTGACAGCGCTAAGACCCGCCTCTTGGCTCTGATTGGTTGTTTCTGACTGAGCTGTATTTGCTCACAGATTATCTGTCTCAAACCAAACTGTCACCACATACTGGCAGTTTTAACTAATATGTAAAAAAACAAAAACATTTTTTTTTAATAATAGTTACATAAATAAGTTTTCACCTCTTCCTTTTCAAACAGAAAGCTACTTATTTTGTTTTTGGTTTTGTATTCACACCCCATGAACCCAGTGGTTGGTTGTTTTCTTTGTTTTTAAAAACCTGTTTTAAATAAGGAAATAAATACTGCTGCTTTAACGGTATGTCGCAAAACACACCGGAAACTCCACCTCCGACTGGTCAAGTCAAAGTTTTGACTTAAATCTGATTTACAGGCCACTACTGCTCATTAATTAAAACAATTCTGCAAAAAAAAAAAAAAACAGCGGGACAAAAATTCCCCCATAGCGACTTAAACCCACACCCCCCCCCCCCCCCAAAAAACAAAACAAAACACAACAAACAAAAACAAACAAAAAACTCACTCACATACACTTATTACCATATAGTTCACGAG